>LPNX011000731.1:0-118787 GCA_001517045.1 Pseudotsuga menziesii | reverse complement strand
TAAGGTGCCACCTAATTAAGCTAGTGGGTGAATAATTAATCAAATAATGATTAATTATTTTATCCTAAGTTGTGAGTGGGTTTAATATATTCCAACATGTAGTTATATAGGTACAATAATATTCATAGTTTCTCGAGCACTTTCGAGAAGAGCACCCGTCCCGTATTTGGAGCCAATGTTACGTTGCACCTATACCCAATGCACCTTCAGGTGTACCCCAGGGGGAGAAGGCCAATTTTTTTGACCAAGAGGGGTGTTATTGAGCAATGGTTCTCATGGTTGGCCCCTTTGGTCATCCTTTAGGGGTAATATGGCTTAATGGAACTATGGACTTCCCTTCATTGGGGTTTTTAACCTTGGGTTTGGTGTCTATGGCCCCTTAGGATTCACCACTGGGTCATATGGCTCCATATATTATTTACATGATTAGGTGGCCTTTGATTCAGCAGTGAGACCTTTGTATGAACTCATAGCCACTAATGACACCCTCCTATCCTCTCATATTGCTGGTGCCAGGTCTCCCTGGCCTTATCTCCTTAGAGGAAGATATCCTCCATGATAGACCATTTTGATGCTTTGAGGAGGGCATTGAGGGATTTTACAACATTCTATGGGTTATATGGGGTATAACGCCCTCCCTCTAGCTCACTATAGCCATTTGTTTAGAGTGATTCACTTATTAGAGTGTATTTTGGCACATGGGGGTAAAAATAACCCATGTAACCTACCTTGACCCTACCTTAGGCTATATTTTATTATTATTTTCTTTTAATTTTTAGTTGACATTTTATAATTTCAAATTTACTTATTTTAAGGCATGTAGGTCTGGATACTATTAGAAAGTGAGTGTGAGATCATATAAATAGATATCCTCACTTTCATTTCAAAGATAGAACTTATGGGATATTACATTATGCACTTGTTTTACCCTTGCTAAGGCTCTTTGGATGGATGCACCCCTCTTGAGGAATTTTTTTATGGGTTAATGGAAACTTTTTCTTGTAATTATTTGGTGAATTCTATGCTTTTGGTGATGCTTTAATTTGTTGGATGAACACGAGAGAAAAGAGGTCAGGCTACTCATTTTTTGTTTGAATGTTGGTGGATGTGCATGTTCAAGTGTTAGTGGTATACCTAGTGTTTCACTTTTTCCTAGGATATTCCATTTCCTTTCATTGTTGTCACCTTTGCAAACTAAGCCACGTCTCCTTGTGAGGGTTCCATAGGGTTTCTCCTTAGTTTTTCTAGGCTAGTTACTTAACCTAGAAACTCTTCCTCTCAAGGTTAGCCATCCTCTATATATTTCCTAAGTTGTGATAGGGATTTTTGCTAGGGTAGGTTCCCTTGGTTTTCACACCTTTTCTCTTCTAAAAAAATCTAGTTCTAGGGTTAGTTTAGGATTACTGTTAGGTCAAATTTCATTTCGTAATTTTATGTTAGAAACCCAAAAAATATAAATATAAATATTTTTTTTTGCACTTTTGGCCCTCCCTAAAATTTCAGCCATCTTTCCTAAAAATTCTACCTGGGATATAAATCCCCAAAAACCCTAAAGGTGGAATTATAGGGAACCCTAAAAATACAAAAATCACAAAAATATCAAAAGTTTCCCTTAAAGGCCCTAAAACAGTCCTAATTCTGCCATAAAATCCCTATCCTACCTTTAGGAACCTAATATACCTTGCCTAACCCTTGATTCCCTCTCCAAAACCCTTGTGATCCTCTGCTAAGGCCATTATATACCCTTGGTTCTACTCTCATTTTTTGGGTATGTTTCCCCTCCTCTTTCCCATGAGCCTACCCCACATTACTGATCCTTTGTGACATCATTTCCTTAACCCCATCGTGATTCCCTTTGTAGTGGCATCCCTCTCCCTTATTGGTTTAGCTTCTCCTTAACGTACGAAGTGACAAGGAAAAAGATTAGTATGCTTTGTTAGGGATTTTCACACACTTCGTTTTTCATATAGTCTGCATACAAACTAAGCACAATTAATCATATATCATTGGTTTCTTTTACCTTCGATGTGGACTATTAACATTCCTTTCATCATACATACATTTTGAAAATAATGTAAAATGTCAGGTTAATGCAATTGTTATATTAGTGCCTAGTTTCCCATTGGATGCAATATTTATCTTGCTAAGTCACACTCATGTTGTTAGCTAACATTGTTTATGCAATTTCAATAATGTTTCTATGATGGGTGATTGAATGCACACTACTGTACTCATGCATGAAAATCAATGATAACACATGATAAGCAATTAACTTATAAGGAGTGTTGTTGGAATATATTAAACCCACTGATAACTTAGGATAATATAATTAATCATTATTTGATTAATTATTCACCCACTAGCTTAATTAGTTGGCATCCACTTGCACCTTAAAGTCAATACATGCCATATATATCCTAGTAATTATTTATTTCTAGTTATGGGTTGATCTTGACCACCTTTTGACCATAAAAAATTAGTGTACAACACTTTACAATAGATTCTGCTTTATTTTGCTTTTCCTGCATTTCTGTGGATAAGGTAAAGCTAATCAAACTAGGAAACGAGGTGCTTTTGTTGCCAATCCATCCTTCATGAATTTTCCTCCATTTTATAGGATTATAATGTTTTTTCCATCTCATTGAAAACCCACTCATTATTCTTCCAATTCGTGAGGTCCTTGATAGATTCGAGAAGTGTTTTAGCCACCTATGGGGATTTGCTATATTTTGGTAAGTCAACCTTTTTTATATTTATGTGTTGTCTCCATACAACTTCATTTTCATATGATGGATGTACTATTTATGTACACTATTATTCATCATTATTCAAGGGAAGGATGCACACCAATATTCATCTCTTCATTCATGTGATTCAACCTCTTTTCTTCTCTCTATTTTTCCTGTGTATGCTTGTGAGAATTCTTAGTATCCTAGATCTATTTCTTGTGCTTCTATTATTTCTACATGGTATCAGAGCATTAAAGCTGATTAAGTTCTACAGAGTTGAGGAGTGCATCCAGTCTCCTATCCCTCTCTGAAGAAGAGCTTGTCTAGCTTACAAGATTTTATCCTAGTTTTGTTTTGCAGGTTGCAGAGAGTATCTCCTAGAGCATATCAATAACTTCAATATGGATTCAAAAGTTCCTCTACTATTCTAATTGGAATCCCAAGGTGAACGCATAATTGAAGAGGCAATGTCTCTTTGATTTCTCCATTGGTGCATTGAGCGAACCTGAGTCTTATGAAGAGAAGATTGATTGGATAAATAATTGTGATAGATATTATGGAATTTTGTGTTTGGGAATGTCTCCAAATATACATCATCTCATATATTCTACTAAGTATCCATTTGATCTTTGGAATAATTTGGACAAATATTTTGGTTTACAGGAAATAGAAGATGAAGCATGGAGCGAACCCAACATCTCCTCTTGTTCTCTCTCTCAATATTTCTTAGCCTCTACATTCTCTAATGAAGTTGATCATGATGAAGAATTTTCTCATATAGTTCATGTTACTTCTACTCTCCTTGTTTCGAATGCTTCCTCCTTAAATGAAAAAGAAAATATTAAGAGCCATCTTTTTCTGTGTATCTTGAAGGTGATTTTTCTTCTTCTGATACTATTGATGAAAAATAAGTAACATGTGGAGCTTCTATTGATATTAATTATTATACTATCACCCATTCATTGTTCTCTAAATATCCTATCTTAGATTCTGATATCTATGTGCGAGATCCTTCACACTTTGTGCATACCTCTCTCATTGATGGTGTGCAACCCAGTGATTTCCAAGATGTTTGCTTAGCCAAATTAAGAATTATTTGTGTCATGCCACTTACCTTACTTGATATCATGTGCTTCAGAATATCCTCCTTTGTTCTTGGCATCAATACTCAGAACCTCCTTGAATATTGTGAACATCTCATTATTTCCTCCTTTCATACAGAGGATTCATTACCAGTGTATTTCCATGAGTCTACTGATATGCTTATATGTGATCCTTTGGATTTTGATTTAGAAGCATATTTTAAGGTTGAGACACATATAATACCACCATATATACCATCTGCCATACCTCTGAATAATCCTAATACTATACAATGTTGGGATTATTAATCCTCCCTTGTCCAATTTGGTCATATGTCAAAATCAGGAGTCCTTCCTGTCTATTTTTAGTCACTAGCACCATTGGATCCAATTGGCCTAATTGGGGCACATGTTCTAGTTACTAAAGTGTGGGGAACACTAATTGAGACCTACTACCACTGATTTCACTTGCATGCATCAGTTTAGGAGCCTCGTAGATCAATCCCTACAATTTAGGAGCCACTAGGAGTGCCGACACCAACCTTCATTAGTTGATTTTAGTTAGTGACTAGTCAAGTTAAGTTAGGAGTCAGTTACATTCATTTCTAGTCCTATACATTCAGTTAGCGCTAGGTTTGCATGGATGCATGCAAGAGAGGAACATTCCTCACCTACCACAATGAGTTATCCTTATTTAACACTAAATTAGACACTTGAGTTGTGTTTTAGAACTCCGATGAACTCCGATAATGATTTAGAAAAGGTCATTTAACTATTGAGTCCTTCGATAATGATTTAGACAAGGTCTTAGTTACATATATTCAAGTAGAGTCTAATCAATTTGAATTTCCTCATGTGGATTCGAATTGCATGTGGCTATTTAGCCATTGTGTTACATTGTAATTATTATCAAATTACTTTTTTTACTAATGAAAGCATTCACAGTTGCAATCCCTTTTTGCACCATTTCATGCTTCAATTACTGATTAAATTGTGTGATCTATCTTGTGAGTTGTGTGCTTGTCCAAAAATCTATGTGCTCAATTTAATATGGTATCAGAGCCTCGACAGGAGAAGGCATTTATCCTCCTCAGATCTCCTACTGGATCATTGTTTTGAGAAAAATTGCTCCTTCCATCTCTGCACCAGAAGCATAAGGTGTTATATTTTAACATTAATCTAGCATAACATTAGGATATTTAAATTGAGAGAACAACAAGAACGGTTATCAAACATAAGAAAAAATGAACACATTGTTTTTCCTCGGGGAAACCATAAATGGAGAAAACCCCGCAACTTCCTTAGAGATATAATCAGCACCAAAGTGAAACCCAAAAAGAGTAAGACAATCTCCTGACAAGAGTAAGCTCTTTCCTCTTGCCCTAGTGTCTTTCTCTTCCTCAGCTATGTACTACAAATGAGAGTGGATAAGATGTCTAATAAATAGAGAAATCACCTCTCTATTTATACTAATTCCTAACATGATTAAAACCCTATTAGGGCCGACCTCACTAGGAGAGTCTAATAACCCTAGTTCCCCAGAACTGCGGGGACTTTAACCCATAGACAATAGGAGGGTTACCCACAATGACTTGACATGACTTGTTTACATTATAGATTCTCCCAATAGGAACATTAGGGCATGACATGCCACAAGTAAATCCCGGAATAAAAATCGGGTTACAATAGATAAGAAATGCAAGTGAATATATTCTGAAGTTACAATTACATCAACACTCCATCTTAACTAGGAAGGTATTCTCTCGACACAATTTTCATCACTGGTCTTCTTCTCTGAATCATCTTGTCATATGTATCTTCAAGTCATATTCATGTTCAAGTCTTCTTCGTCTTCAAGTATTCTTCGTCTTCAAGTCATCTTTGTCTTCAAGTCTTATTCATATTCAAGTCATATTTATCCTTGAATCTGGATCATCATCACTAGATCTAAATCATCACTCGATTTGGATCATCTCTGGATCTAGATCATCCCTCGATCTGGATCATCTCTGCTGGATCATCAATACTGAATCTTCACAGGTGCTATCTCATGATTATTCTCATCAGAGGAAGTTCTACAGAGCCAACCCTTTTTCATGTTGGATGTAGGCCTAGCCACCATGTAGGTCTTCTTCAGCACTTATATTTGACACTTGAGTCAGAGTGTCCTACACAGAACTTACATCTGACCTACTCATTAGAAAGGTATGCCCAATACTCACATCTGATCATATAGAAACCAATTCTATAATCACATCAGAAAGGCCCAACACTCACATCCATTTAACCAATGATCGTAAGGGCCCAGCACTTACACTTGGCCATGCGAGGAACCAATCCTCCATGCCAAAAGGCTCTGTACTTACATTTGATCAACCAATGATCAAATAAAGGAAATTGCACTTACATCTAATCAACCAATGATCAAATAAAGGAACAACACTTATATCTAATCAACCAGTGATCGAACAAAGGCTCACCACTTATATCTAATCAACCAATGATCGAAGAAAGGATCTGCACTTACATCTGACACATGTGAGGAACCAAACCAACATGCATGTTTGAAAAGGTGTGCACTCACATCTGACCTTGTAGGAACCAATCCTAAAGTCATATCATAATGGCCCCCAATCCTAGACTGAGCTACCTGGAAACTGACCAGGTGCCTCCATTCTCTAGAAGAATGGCAGTTGACCTTACATCTGTCCTACTTGATAGAATGGACAGAACACACATCTGACATGGAAGGAACCAATACTCTCACCATGACAGAATGGATCATCCCTTACATCTGACCATGGAAGGAACCAATCCTCTCACCATGTCCGAATGGCTATGGGTCTCATCACTTTCCCTTGGAGGAAACCTAGATCTGGAGAACACCAAGCTTCTCCCTGAAGTAGTTGAACTTTACCCTAGCTAATGGCTTCATCAACACATCAGCTATCTATTCCTCCATCGCAACATATTGGAGCTTCACTGCTCCCTTCTACACCATATCCCTGATATAGTGATACTTGATCTCTATATGCTTCGACTTGTCATGAAACACTGGATTCTCTGATAACTTTACACAACTATGGTTGTCACAATGTATACAAGTAGAATCCATTTGGAGATCAAATAAATTAGACAGTAGCTTCCATAGCCATATTTCCTCACAACTAGTTGAACAATCTGCGACATACTCTGCTTCAGCTATACTCAGTTCCACATATGATAGCTTCCTGCTAAACCAAGAGATCAAACCTGATCCCATACTAAAGGAACAACCTGAAGTGCTTTTTGTATTGGTGGCACTGCCTACCCAATCTGAATCAACATTTCCCTCTAGGTTAATCTTCTTATTTTCCTTGTACTTGAGACCATAATCAATTGTACCTCTCAGGTACCTCAGAATGTGCTTTGAAACAATCAAGAGAACATGTCTCAGATCTGTCAAGAACTGGCCCAAGGTGTTCATAGCAAAGCAAATGGTTGGTCTTGTGTTCGTTAGATATATCAAGGACCCAATCATCTAATGATACATCATGGCATAAACCATCTCTGATGAACCATCACTCAATAGATTCAAGTTCGATGCCATAGGTGTGGCCATTACCTTGTCGTCCATCATCCCAAACCTCTTCAGGATCTTTACTGCATACTTCCCTTTTTCGAGGGATATTCCATCCACATTCTGCCATACCTCCATACCGAGAAAATAATGAATCATACCCAAGCCCTTCATTTCAAACTTGGAAGCAAGATTTCTCTTTGTATCAGCAATCAACCCATCCATACCTATTACAAACAGATCATCTACATATAGTAGAAGCATCATTGGGTTGCCATCTTCAACCTTGTAGTAAAGGTTGGAATCTTCTTTACTCTTGGTAAATCCCAAGCTAGATAGAAAGCTTTCAATTCTACCGTACTGTGTCCTGGGTTCCAGTTTTAAACCATACAGGGATTTCTTCAATTTGCACACATGAGACTCCCTGTCATGTGTCTCAAAATTGAGTGGTTGTTCTACATACACTTCCTCTTCGACTACACCTTTCAAGAAAGCAGTATTGACATCCATTTGGTGTATCTTCCATTTCATTACTGCAACCAAAGTAGGTACTATTCTGATGGAAGTGTATCTGGCCACAGGAGCAAAGGTTTCTTCATAATATATTCTATCCTTCTACGAGAAGCCACGAGCCACAAATATTTCCTTATATTTTTTCAATGCTACCATCTGTAGCATGGTTGATCTTGTAGATCCATTTGGAAGTTACAACTGACTTTCCTTCTAGTCTTGGGACAACATCCCAAACAACATTCTTCATGATTGATTAATACTCTTTGATCATAGAATCCTTCCATTCTTTCCATTATGCCGCTTCTTTATAGTTGGAAGATTCTTTATTGATAACATCACATAGTAAAGATACATATTCGGAACAAGATCTGGTTCTCTTTCTTTCTCTGTGATTCTCTTCTGGAGCCCTATATCTTTCTACACCTTGAATAAGCTCTCGTACCAAAGAAGTTTTCCTCTTGTGAGGATTCTTCTCTTGAGGTGGATCTATAGGTCTTTGTGGTTCTTCAAATTCTCGATCTTCTTCTTGAATTTCTTCATTCATGGTTGTATCATGAATTCTGGGTGCTTCTTCTTCTTTAGTATCTTCAACAGGCCTCTTTCTAGATTTGTTGTAAGCTATGTCTTCATCAAGTCTTACATCGCTGCTGATGTCAATCTTCTTGAATCCTAGGAAGTATATTCTGTAAGCCTTCGAGCTTTTAGAGTATCCCACAAATATACCCTTCTTTCCTAAAGGATATAGTTTTGTTCTCTTTTCTTTTGGTATGTGTATGTATACTAGACAATCGAATATTCTGAGATGGCTGACTTTTGGTTTCTTGTCGGAGAAGAATTCTTCAAGAGTCTTGTTCTTGAGTACTCTGTGTCGAGTACATTTCTGTACATACACTATTGTTCTGGCTGCTTTTCCCCATAGATGCATAGGAAGATCTTGATCATGAAGCATTTCTCTTGTAGCTTCCATTATGGTTCTATTCTACCTTTCTACAACCCCATTCTGTTGTGGATTGTAAGGACTGGACAACTCCCTCTTAATCCATGATTCTTTGCATAAGTCTTTGAATTCATTTGATGTGAATTCTCCGCCATTATTTGATCAAAAAGTCTTGATCTTATTTTTTGTGTGGTTCTTGATCAAGGATTTGAATTCCTTGAACTTGCTAAAAACTTCATCTTTGTTCTTCATGAAGTAAATCCATGTCTTCCTAGAAAAATCATCAATGAAAGAGACATAGTATACATACCCACTTGGTGAACTTGATGAGATTGGTCCGCATACATCGGAGTGGATGATTTCCAAGATTCCTTTTTCCTTGCTCTCGCTACTTGGAAATGTCTTTTTTGTATTCTTTCCTTTCGCACATCCTTTGCAGACCCCTTCATGTTTTGCTTGAATTTCTAGAATACCTTCAACAAATTGGCTTGCTAGTGGTAGTGCACTATAGTGCACATGTGCAAGCCTTATGTGACAAATTTTATTTGACTCTACTGTGTCATGGACCATAGCTTGTTCTGGATGCCCCTTTAGTTTGTATAAGCTTCCTTCTTGTTTTCCAATCACTATTGCATCATCAATATTCTTTCCTCTTGGCCACATGAGGACTTGGCCATCTACAAATGCAACCCTCATGCCTTTTGCATCCAATGCTGGTATAGATAGAAGATTCTTCTTCGGTCCTGGTACAAACAATACATCTTTCATTTTTATAGATTTTCTGGATTCTAGTTTGTAGGAGGATTCACCACTACCTTTTATGGGATATTGGTAGTCATCCCCAAGCTTCACCTTATGGGGTGAATTATGTTCGGATAGTTTCTCAAAGGATTCCTTGAAACCTGTCATGTGCTTGGAAGCCCCACCATCAATAAGCCAATCTTTTCTTCCATGAGTGACAGTTCCTGTGAGAGCAGAGATTAGAACATATTCATCTTCACTTGAAGAGTCTTCACTTTCTTGTCTTACTCTCTTCCTAGGAGGATCATCATCCTTAGTAGTGTGAGCATGATGTCTTCTTTTGGAATTCCTCTTCTTCTTGGATCCATTCTTATTCTTGCAACAGTTTTTAGCAAAGTGTCCTATTTCATCGCATGTATAATATCTGAGTCTGGATGGATTCCTTCTTAAAAAGTTATTTTTTTGATGAGAATGCTTACCTTGATGATTATTTTCCCTTCTTCCTTTCTTTGATTGTACTATGAGAGCTTGATCTTCACTTCCCATCTTTTATTCTTGAGTAGCTATCCGAGCTTCTTCTTGAGAGCATTCTTCCCACAGTCTACCAAACTTGACCAACTTCTTTCTAGCATAGATTCCTTGGATGAAAGAATCCCATGACCTAGGGAGGCCATTCAATGTTGTCATCACAATTTCTACATTCTCCACTTCTTCATCTACAGCTTCTAGTTTTTCTTTGATCTGGGAGACCCTTATGAAGTATGATTGGATGGTCTCCTCATTCTGGATCTTGACATTCTTCAACTGGTTCCTTAGAGTCATCTTCTGATTGATGTTGTTCTCTTCAAATAGTTTGGTTAGGGCATCAAACATGGCTTTAGGTTTCTTGAGGGAGGACAACTATGGAATGAGGTGATCCTTGATAGAATCTATAATGATCCTCTTTTCCAGAACCAACTTCTTCTTATGTAAGGCCTTGGCCTCATCTCCCTCTGGAACTGGAACCTCCTCATGGATATAGGAGTCTAACTCATTTTCTTCTAGGACTAGGGAGATCCTATACTTCCAAGATCGAAAGTTATCAACTCCCTCAAGCTTTTCATCAAGCTTGGTATGATGAGACATCTTAACTCAGAACCTCAAATGGAAATACAAAATATTTAGATCTTACCAGGTCAAGATGTCAGATCTAAATTTGGAGCTGAAATCCTACAGTGCTGGTTCAGGAGCAGATTAGCATTTTGTTTTTCCAAAGTTCTGTCTTACCAAAAGATTTGAATTTGATCCCTAACATAAATTTTGGGGAGGAGATCAATCCAGGCTTGGGCTCATTGAAAAATTCCTCTTCTGTGAAAAGACCTAATTCTCGGTAGCAGTGTTGGGTCCAAAATTGAAAAACCTCATAATTGAATTATGCTTCGATAGAAATATGCGCCCTAGGGAGGAGAGTTAATCCACCTTACTTTTGCTGAAAATATGTGGATACAGATCCACAAAGTAGGAATCCCTAGTTCCCGCAGCTGCATGTTGTCTTCTTCTTAGGTTAACTCTGATAGCATGTTAGATTTTAACATTAATCTAGCATAACATTAGGATATTTAAACTAAGAGAACAACAAGCATAACAATCAAACACAAGAGACAACGAACACAATGTTTTTCCTTGGGGAAACCATAAATGGAGAAAACCTTGCAACTTCCTCAGAGATAGAATCAACACCAAAGTGAAACCCAAAAGTAATACGACAATATCCCGACAACATTAAGCTCTTTCCTCTAACCGCAGTGTCTTTCTCTTCCTCATCTATGCACTAGAACTGAGTGTGGATAATATTTGTGATAAATAGAGAGATCACCTCTCTATTTATACTAATTCTCGACATGACTAAAACCCTACTAGGGCTGATCTCACTAGGAGAGTCTATTAACCGTAGTGCCCTGGAACTACATGGAATTTAACCCTTAGACAATAGGAGGGTTACCCACAATGAGTTGACATGACTTGTTTACATTATAGATTCTCCTGATAGGAACATTGGGGCATGACATGACACAAGTACATAATAAATACAATAGATAAGAAATACACATCGGGTTACAATAAACATCCCAGAATAAACATCGGGTTACAATAGATAAGAAATACAAGTGAATACATTCCGAAGTTACAATTACATCAACATAAGGTTTACCACTTAATACCCCAAGTTAAGGAATTGTTGATCACCGTTGCTTGATCAATTATGCTGGGTGTGATGAAAACATGAAATGTACAGACTGTCCGAACTTACTTTGTCTTTTTGTGTAATTGTAGGTACAAATTTGAATGGATTCATTAGTTCCTCTTCTCACCCTATTCACAAGCTATTCAGAATGGAAGAAGAAGATGATTGCATCTCTAATGAGACAAGGTCTCTATGGGGTGTCTATTGTACTTGGTGAATATTTTTTTAGTGAGAATGACTGCATGAATGAATGTGATCCAGGTTTTGGAACAATGAAGTTGACTCTTTCTCCTAGCTTTCTCTACCTCAGTAGATCTATTGAACACCCAAAGGAACTTTGGACAAGATTGGACAAAACCTTTGGAAAGATTAATAAGGATCATAATAACACTTTGGAGAGCACATCTAGCACCATAAGAGTTCTTGATCCAAAATTATCAACCTCTACTCTCTCTGCTGAATTTGTTCAAGATGAAAAGGAAGCAAAGTCCTCCTCTAGTGATTTTCCTTTGAATTGTGTGCAAAATTTTCCAGTAATTGCTTCCGAAAGTGAAGAGAAATTTGATTGTTCTCCCTCTAATGTTGCTACTGGTGTGCAATTATGTAATAAATTGGATATTTTGGAAATAATAACAAACTACAAGAGTGTTCAATTCACTCCCCTTGATCTAGATCTTCCAGTAAATTCCTCCAGAATTGCATGCACCAAAATTCAGAATTTTGAAGAAAAAGAAAACTATGCATCTACCGTCTTAGTGGACCATACTTTTGTATATGATATGAACCTTATTGGATCTTCTATGATATTATTTGTATCTGATCTAATATTTCTTGGTTCAATAATTCAGGTTCGTAAGCTTTCAGTACTGCTTGTAGCTATTTGCATTAATTTTGTGAAGAAACAAGTACCACAAGTTTCCTTCAAAACTGCTACTAGGGATTTGATTTCATTTCACAGTTTTGGATCTGATATGAACCAATTTAGATCTGATTTACTTTCTGATATGATATTATTTGGTTCAGATTTTAAAATCCAATATCTTTCAAAGTTTATTCATGCTTGTAGCTGCTCTCACCAATTTCAGTGTGAAAAATCAAGTACCGCAATTCTTCCTCAAAATTGTTGTTGGGGATTTGATGTTAGTTTTCTCTTATGAGGTTGCTGATATTTTATTTTTTGATTCATTAGATATTTATGAAGATATATAATATTATGGATCTCAAGCATTCTCTCTCCATAGTCCCAAGGTTCTCTACTTTTGGTCACATGCTCATCTCCTCACAAAACTGGTAAAGAGTAAGATTTTCGGCATTCGCCTAGACACTTGATCCTAACAATTGGGATTGTTTTTACCGCTCATGGCTTGCTGTTAATGGATGCAAAATATAATTTTCTTGATTTTTCCTCACTTGGTTTGAATCCTCAAGAACATTTTCTCACTTATCAGTTGATTTTAGTTTCTCTACATGGGTTCAGTTTTCATCTAGCAACTCTCTATATTTTTTATTTAGTTGAGCATATTATTCTTCTTCCAAAGAGGAATATTCCTCCAGAAATAATTATGGATAGGTTCACATTCCAATCCCCAGGATACATGTGCAAAAAAGAACCATATTGATACTAATTCTGCCTACTTAACTAAAGGGGGGGATTTTTTCCCATGTTGTCGGGAGTCCTTCTAGTCTATTTTTAGTCACTAGCACCATTGGGTCAACTTGGCCTAATTGGGGCACATATTCCAATTACTAAATTGTGGGAAACACTAATTAATGCTTAATGCCATTGATTTCACTTCCATGCATCTGTTTAGGATCCTCCTAGATCAATCCCTACAATTTAGGATCCAATGGGAGTGCCGATACCAACCTTCATCACTTGAGTTCAGTTAGTGACTAGTAAAGCTAAGTTAGGAGTCAGTTACATTCAGTTCTAGTCCTCTACATTCATTTAGCACTATGTTTGCATGGCTGAATGCATGAGATGCACATTCCTCACCTATCACAGTCAGTTAGCCTTATTTAACACTGAATTAGACACTTGAGTTGTGTTTAAGAACTCCGATGAACTTCGATAATGATTTAGACAAGGACAATTAACTATTCAATCCTCTGATAATGATCTAGACAAGGTATTAGTTACCTATGGTCAAGTAGAGTCTAATCAATTCAAATTTCTTTATGTGGATTCAAATTGCATGTGGCTATTTACCCATTGTATTACATTGTAATTATTATCTAATTAATTTTTTATTAATGAAAGCATTCACAATTGCAAGCCATTTTTGCACTATTGCATTATTCAATTACTGAGTAAATTGTGTGATCTATCTTGTGATTTGTGTGTTTGTCCACGGATCTATGTGTTCAATTTAATATACAAATCCCAATTTCACTAGTTGATTCCTCAATGGTCTCTTATGCAGTGATATTTATATTACATGGTTGGAAGTATTTCCTATATTTCAGTGGTTGGTTATCCATGTCTTTAGTCATATTTGGACTGATATTAAAAATGTATGGATCTTTTCTAAACACTTATGGTTCCGATATTATTCCCATCAATCATTCATATTTTTACACCTATCAGTTTTCCCCAGTTGCTCATAGTTTTCCCACTCTAGACCTATATCCTCATGGAGACACTAATGCCTTTGTATTTGTTATTCCATATGCTAATGTTTCTAATATATCAGAGTTTTATCAGCCTCATATCAAATCTATAAAGGTTCTACATCATATTGAAATATTGACATGTGATTCACATCACAATGTTGCAGCTATTCAGGGAATTGAGTGTGAAATAAATTGTCTTAATTTTTGTACTCTTTGGGAGGGAGCATGCACATATCTATTTTCCATTTCAGATTATGTTTGCAGATCAGAGTTTGACAGCAGCAATAAGCATTCAGATAATGATCCTACTTCATCAAATGATGAGATATAAGGAGTTTCTCCTCTTCCTTCTTTCAGGTTCTACACTATAGAGCATGATCATGGAGTTCATGATTTCTTCAACAAGTCTTCCATCCAGAATTAGTTCATTCAGCTCATTCAAGAGAAGATAAGGATATGTTGAAGACATATTATTTCAAATTTTGTGCCTTGTCCTTTCTTGAGGAAATATTTTCCCCATGTTCCTTTTCCTCTTTCCTCACTTTTCTAGACATAATAATTATTAAAGGGTGACCATAGCCTTGTTGTTGGGCCCTATATGCATCCATATGCATCCATATTTTTTTTCATACCATCATAAAGTCAGACTTATAGGGAGTTGTTGGAATATATTAAACCCACTCATAACTTAGGATAAAATAATTAATCATTATTTGATTAATTATTCACCCACTAGCTTAATTAGTTGGCATCCACTTGCACCTTAAAGTCAATACATGCTAGATATATCCTAGGAATGATATATTTATAATTATGGGTTGATCTTGACCACCTTTTGATGATCCAGAATTAGCATACAACACTTTATAGCAGATTTTTCTTTATTCTACTTTTATTGCTTTTCTGTGGATAAGGTAAAGCTAGTTAAACTAGGAAACTAGGTGCTTTTGTTGCCAACCCATCCTTCATGATTTTTCCTCCATTTTATAGGATTAGCATGTTTTTTAAATATCCTTGACAACTCACTCATGATTTTTCCAATTCGTGAGGTCCTTTATATATTTGGGAAGTCCTTTAGCCACCTATGGGGGTTTGCTATATTTTGGTAAGTCAACCTTTTTGAGCTTTATAAGTTTTTTCCATACAACTCGATTTTCCTATAAGGGGTGTACTATTTATGTTCACTATTATTCATCATTAATCAAGGGAAGGATGCACATCAATATTCATCTCTTCATTCATGTGATTCAGTCTCTTTTCTTCTCTCTATTTTTCCTATGTATGCTTGTGAGAATCCTTAGTAGAAAGATCTATTTTCTGTGTCTTTTGAGAGTCGTAATAGGGATATCTCTCAAGAGGATTAGGCTTCCAAAGTAGTTGGGAGAATTTTAATAAGGTGAAAGTGGTTAATTCATCCCAATATGGTTACGGATGGCTTGGACTGCCATTTCAACCTGTAACATAACCTACAAATTTTTAACCAAAAAAAAAATCATATTCATACTAAATTAAGCAATAAAATATTCATACATAATTGAGTAATAAAATAAACTAACATAAAAGGTTGTGGGTTGCAAATTCGTTTCGTACTTATAACATGTATACCTATGAAGACTACAGATAACAAAGTTGGCTATAAATGTTGTGAGAACCCTAAAAATGAAGATATGAAAAAGTATAAAATGATATTAAATAGTTTTCTTATCATTATTTAGGGAACATAAATAACCAAAGAAAAGGATAAAAGTCTTGGAAATGGTATAAAACAAAAATAAAATAAAAAAATATTTGTCAATGAATGAACTTTTAATCTAAGTTGCATGTTGACCGTGGAAGGGGGAGTTCTAATATTGTCCATATTCAATGGGATTAACATATTTCCTACTCACTCACATGCATGTTGGTTCAAATCCATAAAATTGTTATTAATTATATTACTTTAATGTTTATGGTGCTGTTGAGGCCTGGAAATTCACAGGCGACAATAGTAAGGGATTCTCCCCAATCAACGTTCCCAACTAGCCCGTTGAATATTTGGTAGAGGGAATCCATCCGGTTTATGGTTCGGCTATCATAGGTCAAGTAACAAAACAAAGGTTTTACCGGTTGCAGCCTGGTCCACCGAGTTTTTGTATTTTTTGACTTAATGTATGATATGCATATACCTAATTAACCATGCAGGGTGATGAGCATGTAGGGAGCAGTCAGAATGTGATGCGCAGGTTCTTACCTCTCGTCTTAAGGCTCACATGCATCTATATCACATATGCAACCATGAAATGAACTATCTATCTATCTATCTATCTATCTATCCCGGGGAGCAAACTGAAATTTAATTATGAGTAATGTAAAGCGTGCATGCAACATAGAGAGAAACTACAGTTAGCTGATATCTCTTCCCACAATGCATGAACAATTAAAGATATTTCAACAACTAGATAGCCAATTGTTTATGAACGACATTCATTACTCATGGTGGAAATATTCATAAAATAAACCGGAGAACATTCATACAGGAACATAGGTTCAAAGAGTTAGAACGGTCTCATAGTTAATGGATACAAAGTTGAAAACAAAATAGTTCCTCTTCAACAAATCCATAGCACAACATTTGAATATTCCACCAAGCTTTCTCCAATAGGCAAACTATAATTATCTATTGCAAAAGGAAATAGTTCTTCTTACAATATGTCTTCATCAATCTAACTGGGAAAAATTCCCATTTCCCTTCTAAGCTTTCTATCTTTATACAAAAGGGTGAGACTGTTGGGCTTCCCAAAGTGACCTTTGGGCTTCCCAACCCCTTATTTCCCAATGTTCTGCTTTTCTTAAATGTTTTACAAAAAATATTTATAAATTACAATAATGACCAATCCTTCATGAGGAGGGTCCCACTTGAGCATCTAGAAACTTCTTGCATGACACAGCATCAGAGGCAATGCCCTCAAATGCGCAGGGTTACAAAAATTGAATGTTGATTTCAAATTTTTCGTCCTGGTTCTTTATGACTTCCACTTTGGCTGTGCTTAACCGAAGCTGGTCTTCCAGGATCTGCACACTAACTGCTGAATGGCCTACTTCGCTTCTCAGAATCTGGTCATCAATGGCCTTAATGTACTGAATTCTCACTTCTTCATCCTGATATTTCTTCTGCAAAAACTCCAAAAATGAGTCACGGTCCGAGAAAGCCTCGAGCCTCTGCTCAGCCTCTATTTGGCACTGGTTGTAGGTAATGAGAATTATTCTGAAAAACTTAGTGCATAATCCCTTTGTCTTTTTAACTGCCTTCTTGAAATCTTCAGCGGTGTTGATGGCGAACTCTACGAGGTCATAATCCCGCTTAAGGGCCTATTTATATTTTGATGGCAGCTCTGCTGGAGCTTCTTCGTCGCTTTCCAACCTCGCCATTCTTGCAGTCAGGACCTCGAGGACGTCCTGAGATCTATCCACAAAGTAAGATGTTGTTTCCAAGATCTCTTCCAATCGTCCATCGATTTGCGGCACTCTACATCTTTCTTCTTCAACAACAGTCTGTAGCTGCAGCATCTTGGCCTTTTGGGCCAAGACATGCTCTTTGAACGGCTGGAGGTTAACCTGTTGTTCTCTTACTTCCTCCATAGTAGTTGTTAGCGAGGAAATATGTTCCTGGTGTTCCTTCTTCAGTTCTTGGGTGTGCAGATCATTGGACTCAAAGAGGATATTTTACTGCTCTTCTAGCTCCTCCACCTTTTCCAACAGCTATTCCTTTTCAGTTCTTAACCCTTCGTATTCTTTCTTTACTCTCTCCAGAGACTCTTGTGTCATTTCCAGCACTTGTATTTCTCCTTGGAGGGCCTGTACTTCAGCTCTTGAGGACTTCATTTCCCTTTGCATATCTTCATATTTCCTCTTTATCTTGTTGCTTTCTTCCCTCTCTTTCCTCAATGTATCTTTCAACTGAGCAGAGGATTTCTTGGACTACTCCAAGTCAGTTATTATCTTGCCTACATTATCCTCTGAAGCTTGGATAAATGCAGACCCGGCTCTTAGGGTAAATCTTGGATCTTGGTCTGTTCCTAACATAACAGTCGTATCCGTTATCATTTTACCAGGTAGACCTTCCACCTCAACCTTCCTCTCTTTTCTCTTTATTATTCTCTTTGTTTCCCTATCATAATATACAGTGTTGAAATTAGGGATTTCTTCCCCTTTTTTCTGAACAAAACGAACCAGCTTGAGAGTGGGGACCATGGGTGTGCTGGCGGCAAGCACTTGTAGGTCCTAAAGCTCGAGGTTGTCAACATCCTGGGTTTTCCCTCCAGTGATGTCAAAAGATGACTGTTTGGTCTCAGTCTGTGTCAGCTTCAACCTCTCTGCCTCCTGCTTTTGTAGCTCCTCATTGAGCTTTCTTCTCGCTTATTCAGCTTCTTTTTCTGCCTCTTTAGCTGCTTCCTGGGCTTTCTCAGCTACTTCTTGGGCAGCCTTTATTTTCCCTTCCTCTTCACTGCGCAACCACTCTGCAACTTCCTGTGCCAATCTCTGGGCTTCTTCATTTCTCCTTTTGGATTCTTCCTCTACCTTTTCCTATTCATCCCCCTTTCCACCTTTGGTCGTGATCTTTTTGATGAATCTCCTCTTCAGTGCTGTCATGTTCGGGGCATTTCGGAAGACAAATTCTTCCTTATCAAAATGGTGGGTATATTCGAAATGCACCTTGTTTTCCTTACAATGCTCCACAACTTTACCATGGGAGTCATTTCTATGGTAGGGCATCTCGCCAAAGTGGAATCTCTCCAGCTCCTCTACGAATTCACTAGCTTGTTTCACCTTAGTGAACCTGTAGCTTCCTATTCTAAATGGTAAGGGAGGATAAGCAGTCTTCTTATGTTCGAATAGGAAGCTGCCTATTCCATCCAAGAACACTTTTCTGACTGCCTCCTTATGGACAATGTAATCAATTGCGTATTTTGGCAGTAGGGAAGGTGCTCTCAAGCCTCCAAACATTCTGAAGTACATTCCATTTTCTGTTAAATAGTAGTCTACATAGTCTTCTATTACTTGCATGGCCTCCTTCGACATACAATCACACTCTTTCTGGAAAATGAGTGTGTATAGTGGCATAATGAAGTGCTCACAGACTTCTCTGTAATGGCTGTGGTACTGGTGTGCCCACAATGGTCTATAATAAGCATAGATAGGCATTCTTTCCTTGTCCCAGTTGCACCTGAGACCAGGGAAATGCTGGTTTAATAGTATACAGTCTATGAGTATTGAACTCATATAAAATTCATACCTTTTCTGGTACTCTCCCTCCAAGGCTAAGGCTAAGCAAGAAGAAAGATTGCTTGATACAAGGCTGGCCCCGTTGAAGATTGTTCCTTGCATTGCCACATGAAAAATGATGGGTATCCACTCTAGCTTGAAGAATCTGTCATGAGCTCTCCCAAAGATCCTATTAAGCATCAGAGCTATAAATCTGTAGGGAGCCCTCAAGCTTACTGTATCATACTCACCCGTGGGTCTGTATCAGTAATGTTTTCCCTGCAACAACATTCTCTTAAGAGTCTCTACTAGGTCCATTCTAATGCTATTCAGCCAATATAGATAAGAATACTTGGGCTTCTGGTAGGTGATAAGCCAACGCCACATATCCAGGGCTAAATGTAGCATAGCCCTGTCTGTCAACATTTTCTAGAATCATTGTGGTTACATCTGCCCAGGGCAGAATCCAGCCAATTACCTCAGAGCATGAGAACAACTCTGGCCTGGTGGTGACCTTCATAAGAAAAGATCTTTCAATGTTTGCATATGTGGACTCTTCTTCTAAGCCCATATCGGGAACTTCTCTTTGGGTAATCAGTCTATAGATTCCCCCCCACTGGTATTCAGGTTCTAAGCTAGAAATGCATTTAGTGTCTTCATATATGTATTCTATCTTGGTGACCACTTCTACTTCTAGCTCTTCTTTGACCACAGGGGCCTTCTTCTTTTGTCTCTTTGACATTGTGAGCTCAAATTCTTCTTGCCATATATACCATTGTAACATTAAGCAATTCCAGTTGCAGACACTTATATGACAATGTGCAGTGTTTACTTCTTTTATGTGTATCATGACAACAATTAGTTAACAAAGCTAACATATGTGTATGACCTTACTAACGGAGCTATTGAAACATGATACGCATTGTTCAGTGAATTAGTCTATCTCTAGCATGATTGAAAAGAGTTATATCTAGTAAGATTATGCAATCTACCACTGAAAATTCTGCCAATAAAATTGGGCAAAAAAAAACTACATTAACATGCCCAAAGCTTCCGCTCTCTGTGGGCGCCATTATCAAATCACTGCGCAGGACAGATAGGGGAAAACTATGCAAGCCCTCAAATGAAGCTTTTAACAACACCACTGACCTTGTGATTTCTGGTTAACAAACTAAACACTGTGACACATCCCCTCCACAGGTTAGGGTTTAAAAAAAACTACGCGTAGAACAGTGTGGCTAAATGCTGGCTATGGTGCAGAATTATGTGTCACGGTACACCCTCTTCCCTGGCCTGGGTTTGAAACTGAGCAAGGATTGGGTTGTGTGGGACCGCGTAGGCAAAAATGGCTAGGGTTCTTGGATATGGGAAAAAGGGCAACCCTCAAATGCTACAGAAAACCACAAAAACCTCCCGCTACAAACCTATCATTACACACAGGGTGGTTGGCGCAGACGGCGTAACGGCCGCCTACACCAAACCCCCATCCACTACGCGCGAGGTTGCAAATAGAAAGCCGTGGGAAAAATACTGCTTCAGGGTTAAAATGCCCCACCCCATGGTCAAAAGGATAAAAAATCCACCTTTATAGGCGTCTAATTGAACGGGACGAGGAAGACGGCCGGGGAAGCAAACCATCATAGAAAACCACCAACAATTCAAACGGAAAGGGAAAAATGAAGAGCCCACCTAGCAATATAGAAAGTATGGTGGGTCGACGATGGTAAGGATTCAACAATTGCCACCTAGATGTAGGCACAACGACCGAGGGATCCTTCACTAGCTTGAGAACACGACAACGTGACAATGACAATGCTCGATAGTCGAAAAACAACAATAGAATAATCCAACAATTTGACTCTGCTTATATACACATGGTCAAACTTCAACAGCGGGTAAAATATCGGATGGCGGACTGCCTTTGGGTTGGAAGTTGAAAGCCAACTTCCTTCTGCAACGGCGGACGGCCAGAGCGTTAATCCATCCACGGAAATATGCATGGCGGAAAAAACTAAAAATTGGATGTCGAAGAGTTTTGTAATCGAAGGCTGAAAGCTTATTTTGCTTCGCAACGGTAGAAATCCAAACCAAACATCCTTTTGCAATGGTAGGGATAACCGGGAGTAAATCCTGAATTGGAATAAAACTATTGACATATCAGTAAGATTGGCACTTCCCTCATCCGCAACGGTGGAAACGTAAAGCCTCCCACCGTCCGCAACGAGACTTTAGCCGAAAGCAACAACACATAAAGGCTCGGAAAGCTTAGAGCTTTGGCAGCTGCAATGGTGGAAAATAAAAGACCTCGGGCAAGCGACTAAAAGCTGACACGTCGGCTGGCGGATTGCTTTATACATCGGGAGTTAAACCTATTTGGGAGCCACAACAGCGGAAGAAATGATCAGAAAAACTTTCAATACAAAAACACAAAGCATCCGACATGAAAAAAAGAAATTGGAAAAAATAATCGAATTCAAACCGAAAATCTATCCGTAACAGTGGAAGAAGAAGTGACAATGGTTCCAATGTAAAACCAAAACCCTTCCGATTTCTCCAACCGAATCGGGAGAAAAGTTGAAGTTAAAACTAAACATCCATTTGCAATGACGGAGAAAGAAACGACAAGTCTTTCTGATCTAAACCCAAAAATCAGCCGATGTGAAAGACCAACGGATCGAAAGACGAAAACGCATTTCCTTTTGCAACGGCGGAAGAACAAAACGAAGATTCATCTGCAACGGCGGAAGATCAAAACAAAATACCTTCCGATTCAAGCATGCTTCAAATGCAATTAAAGACAAATGATGAAGGTTTGATCAATCATTGAAATTCTTAATCATTTTAGAAAATTGAAAAATAGCGGTAGATCTATCCAAGCATAAGCAAGTCTTTCTAAAACGTTCTCAAACCAAATCGAAGAAGACAATCAAACTAATTCAAGCAAAAGGAGGGTCCTAATTTTTTTTAGAATTTTGGGAAAATTGTTGCAGCTGCAACAATTGGCGACTACCTGGTGAACCCCAGATTTCTGAATTAACTCCTTCCTAGTGCAAGACTGTCTGAATAAAAGTTGAAATCTTCTAGATGTTTGTATCCCTGGGCTGGCCAACTTAAGCATTTAAACCATTGAGAAGTAGTCTATTCTTTTGGAAATGGTAACATTAGAAATATTTCAAATGTGAATAACTCTTTTGAGGTGAAATAAGTGAGGTTTATTTTTCCTGTCCTTAGGTAGTTTCCAGCTTGGACACCACAGGATTATAATAGATAGTAAACATTATTATCGTTTTGTTCCTCATTCCCATGCCAACTGCACTTTTGTGCCTTTTAAACTTTATTTCTTTTGATATGAGTCCTCCTGCATGCCTTTCTTACTGAATTTTAATTCAGGATCCTCTATCCCATAGTGTGCTTTTGTGTGAACAGTGTACTTCATATTTCAGTTCACGGATGCAGAGGATCTTGTGGCAATTTAGTACTTCATGCTTTGATACTTTGCTTTGATATGTATTGTTTTTATTTAAGGAGTTTTGACTCTTGATAGCTTTTAGCTTTTTTGAAATTATGGCATGGGATCATTTATATATGATATACTATTTTCTCTGCTTCCTTTCCGTGGGTCTTTTGCTGTCACCCCCTTGGATATTTAAGATGTGAAATGGATGGAGCCTCAAAATAGCATTCCAGACCTCTTTTAATTCTGATTTATTTGCAGGGGTTAAGTAAGACTTCAATGAATGCATTTCCAGTTACGAACACTGCTACTAGAAGACATTCTATACTTTAAAGCACAGTCTTTTGCTCAAGATTTCAGTTAATAAAGAACCCCGATGTTTCCTTTGCAACCAAAAGTTTGCCTCTTTATTCAAAACCAAAAGAAATGCTAGCAAAGCAATAAAAGAAAACAACATCAAATCAAATAATCAAAATAAAAAGCATCAAAGCATTAAAGAACACAAAACAATTTATTTATGTACAAAGCAAAAAGAAAGAAAAATTTTGCCCACTCCTGAAAAAATTTAAATCTAGAGAGCTAAAGGGTGGGCTGGATCATAGACATGAGATATCTAACCATGGTCTAGCTAGGCTAGTTTTGAAATTGAACACATGTCTACTATCCTACAATCATCTCTTACAGCTTGAAGAAGTTGAAGGAGCTCAAGCTGAGTGTCAGTCATAGAACTGGCCTTGCTTGAGGTATAATGTCTTAGCTTACACTCAGTCAGATAGTTTCCTAGGATAGAATCAGTAGATTCATTTCCTTCCCCTATCTTAGTGACAGTATACTTCATATAAGGCTCTCTCGAAATCTTAATCTTATTTGGGGTACCCTTGAGAGGCAATAATAGATGAGACCAATTCAAAGCAAAATAGCCTTTTAACCTAGCAGACCAATCTCTGTTCAGAATAATCCCATATCCACTAGGTATGTCAGCCACAGTAATGTCAATAAATTGACAAATCTTGTTGTTTGCAGACAAGCGAATGAGGAAAATTTTCATTTCTCCCACTACTTTGACACATGAGTTGTCTAATTGTGTTACTTCGCAAAATGTGGACTCCGGCTTTGCATTAATCTTTTTGCAAATCTCCAGAGGAATAACATTCACTGCTGATCCCGAATCTACCAAGCAATTATGCACATTGTGATTCAACATTTCTAGGGTCAAAAGAAAATGTGGGGTATCATCTTTCTCTTCCCAACCTGGTTGTATGTCTTCTTCTCCTGGTTGGTTTTGAGTAGGCAAATCCTCTTCATGCTCTCCAATTTCATTAGTGTTTTCCTTACTAACACCTATCAGTTCTTCTACAGGTTTGACAGTCTCAGTGATTGGCTCTGCCTCTTGGTTGAGGGTATTGGCTCTAGGTGTTTTGTCCTCAACCTTCACCTCTACTTGTCTCTTGAAATTCTTTTGCAGTCTTTTGATCTTTGAAATTGTTAAATCTATGTCCTTTGTCGATGTAGGTGTGCATTCAATTTTGAGAGCGCTCTCTTCAGTGTCAAACATCGAGATACCATTCCATGAAAGCATAGTGTCATTATCTTGTTTCTCCATAGCCTCATTTTTCTTCTCCTCCTTGCCACTATTCTTGGTTAATTTAGAATCTAGCAGCTGATTCATAACCAGTGTTATCAAATTCAACCATTGCGGGCACTTCTTTTCTGAATGAGGTTGTTGGTGAAAAGTGCAGAAATTATCACCCCATACTTTTGTTATGTTTACTGATGGTAGATGTGGGGGAGGGACTTGCCATTGGTTGTTATCCTCTCTTTTTGGATAATAGGGTTTGTGAGTTTTTTGAGCTTCCCTCCCTTTCTCCAGGTCTATTATTCTATTAGATATATTCTGCATCGTTTTCAGCATTCCCTGATAATCATGTGAGTGATCCTCTTTAGGTTTAGATAGTAGTAAAGCTCTTCTCCCGGTAGTCTTCTCTTCAAGTAAGTTAGGGTAATATTCTACACTTTCCATTTCAGCTTCTACCCTTCCTACCTCTTCATAAGTCTCTACCAATGTAGGCTTGGCTTTCATTTTAGCGAACATAGCTAACTCAGGTCCTAGGGAAGATGTATAATATTCAATTAAGACCTTGTCTGAGGGTCTGTTAGCTTCAGAAAAATTATTTAGGTATAATGAGAATCTTTGAGTGAACTTATGTACCTTTTCATTCTTCTCTTAACAAACCAAGACCTTTCATCAATGAGGCATGCATTTTTTGGGCTGTGTATTTACTCCTGAAAACCCTTTTGAAAGTGTTCCAGTCTAGGATTGAGTTTGTGGGTAGGGCAAAGTACCATGAAGCAGCTGCCCCTTTCAAGGTATGAGGGAATAATCATACAGACAACATATTCGTACTCCCCAGCCCTTAACCCTTCTACTACTAAATAAAAACTCTGTAAGTGATCATCTACAGCAGTCTTTTCCTCAGGGTCAAAATTAGGTAGTAGCTTATCAAAACCTTGAGCTAAGTTATGCAATGGAGGCATGAGGTTCAACGGTGATCTAGCTCTCCAAGCAGGTAATGGGTTGGGTTGGTTCACAATCACACCAATCATGAGTACAGGAAAAAGAACAAAAATCTGAGCAAAGAGCAATGTAGGGTGAGAACAGGCCTTCTTACTTCAAAGGTATAACCGAAACCTGTAAGTATTTGGGTAAGGCTGAAAGATTTAAAATATCTACTGGTAAGGTAACTTTGGGAAAAAATAAGTTTCCATGGCCAGCTAATCACTGGTGGCCTGGAAATTCCCAGGTGACAACAGTAAGGGATTCTCCTCAGTCAACTTTCCCAACTAGCCCATTGACTGTTTGGTATAGGGAATCCATCCGGTTTACAGTCCGGCTACCGTAGGTCAAGTAACAAAACAAAGGTTTTACCTGTTGCAGCCCGGTCCACCGAGTTTTTGTATTTTTTGACTTAATGTATGAGATGCATATACCTAATTAACCATGCAGGGTGATGAGGATGCAGGGAGCAGTCACAATGTGATGCGCAGGTTCTTACCTCTAGTCTTAAGGCTCACATGCATCTATATCACATATGCAGCCATGAAATGAACTAACTATCTACCTAAATATCTATCTATTTATCTATCCCCAGGGAGCAAACTGAAATTTAATTATGAGTAATGTAAAGTGTGCATGCAACATAGAGAGAAACTACAGTTAGCTGATATCTCTTCCCACAATGCATGAACAATTAAAGATATTTCAACAACTAGATAGCCAATTGTTTATGAACGACATTCATTACTCATGGTGGAAATATTCATAAAATAAACCCGAGAACATTCATACAGGAACATAGGTTCAAAGAGTTAGAACGGTCTCATAGTTAATGGATACAAAGTTGAAAACGAAATAGTTCCTCTTCAACAAATCCATAGCACAACATTTGAATATTCCACCAAGCTTTCTCCAACAGGCAAACTGTAAATATCTATTGCAAAATGAAATAGTTCTTCTTACAATATATCTTCATCAATCTAACTGGGAAAAAGTCCCATTTCCCTTCTAAGCTTTCTATCTTTATACAAAAGGGTGAGACTGTTGGGCTGCCCAAAGTGACCTTTGGGCTTCCCAACCCCTCGTTTCCCAACGTTCTGCTTTTCTTAAATGTTTTACAAAAATAGTTATAAATTACAATAATGATCAATCCCTCATGACGAGGGTCCCACTTGAGCATCTAGAAACTTCTTCCATGACGCAGCATCAGAGGCAATGCCCTCAAATGCACAGGGTTCCAAAAATTGAATGTTTATTTTGAATTTTTCGGCATGGTTCTTTATGGCTTCCACTCTGGCTGTGCTTAACCGAAGCTGGTCTTCCAGGATCTACACACTAATTGCTGAATGGCCTACTTCGCTTCTCAGAATCTGGTCATCAATGGCCTTAATGTGCTGCATTCTCGCTTCTTCATCCTGATATTTCTTTTGCAAAAAACTCCAAAAATGATTCATGGTCCGAGAAAGCCTCGAGCCTTTACTCATCCTCTATTTGGCACCAGTTGTAGGTAATGAGAAGTCTTCTGAAAAAATCGGTGCATAATCCCTTTGTCTTTTTAACTACTTTCTTGAAATCTTCAGCGGTGTTGATGGCGAACTCTACCAGGTCATAATCCCGCTTAAGGGCCTGTTTATCTTTTCATGGCAGCTCTGTTGGAGCTTCTTCGTTGCTTTCCAACCTTTCCATTCTTGCAGTCATGACCTCGAGGATGTCCTAAGATTTCTCCACAAAGTAATATGTTGTTTCCAAGATCTCTTTCAATCGTCCATCGATCTGCAGCACTCTACATCTTTCTTCTTCAACAGCAGTATGTAGCTGCAGCATCTTGGCCTTTTGGGCCAAGACATGCTCTTTGAACGGCTGGAGGTTAACCTATTGTTCTCTTGCTTCCTCTAGAGCATTTGTTAGGGAGAAAATATATTCCTGGTGTTCCTTCTTCAGTTCTTGGGTGTGCAGATCATTGGCCTCCAAGAGGATCTTTTGTTGCTCTTCTAGCTCCTCCACCTTTTCCAGGGGCTGTTCCTTTTTAGTTCTTAACCCTTTGTATTATTTCTGTACTCTCTCCAGAGACTCCTGTGTCATTTCTAGCACTTGTATTTCTCCTTGGAGGGCCTGTACTTAAGCTCTTGAGGACTTCATTTCCCTTTGCATATCTTCATATTTCCTCTTGAGCCTATTACTTTCTTCCCTATATTTCCTCAATGTATCTTTCAACTGAGCAAAGGATTTCTTAGACTGATCCAAGTCAGTTATTATCTTGCCTACATTATCCTCTGAAGCTTGGATAAATGCAGACCTCACCTTTAGGGTAAATCTTGGATCTTGGTCTGTTCCTAACATAACAGCCGTATCCGTTATCATTTTACCAGGTAGACCTTCCACCTCAACTTTCCTCTCTGTTCTCTTTATTATTCTCTTTATTTCCCTATCATAATATACGGTGTTGAAATCAGATATTTCTTCCCCTTTTCTCTGAACAGAAGGAACTAGCTTAAGAGTGGGGACCATGGGTGTGCTGGCGACAGGTACTTGTAGGTTCTGAACCGCGGGGTTCTCAACATCTTGGGTCTTCCCTCCAACGATGTCGGAAGATGACTGTTCTGTCTCAGTTTGTGTTAGCTTCAACCCCTCTTCCTCCTACTTTTGTAGCTCCTCATTGAGCTTTCTCTTCACTTATTCAACTGCTTTTTCTGCCTCTTTAGCTGCTTCATGGGCTTTCTCAGCTGCTTCTTGGGCAGCTTTTCTTTTCCCTTCCTCTTCACTGTGCAACCACTCTACAGCTTCCTGTGCCAATCTCTGGGCTTCTTCATTTCTCCTTTTGGATTCTTCCTCTTCCTTTGCCTATTCATCCCCCTTTCCACGTTTGGTGGTGATCTTTTTCTTGAATCTTTTCTTCAGTGCTCTCATGTTCGGGGCATTTCGGAAGACAGATTCTTCCTTATCAAAATGGTGGGTATATTTGAAATGCACCTTGTTTTCCTTACAATGCTCTGTAACTTTACCATGGGAGTCATTTCTGTGGTAGGGCATCTCGCCAAAGTGGAGTCTCTCTAGCTCCTCTACAAATTTACCAGCTTGTTTCACCTTAGTGAACCTGTAGCTTCCTA
This sequence comes from Pseudotsuga menziesii, assembly GCA_001517045.1. NCBI lineage: Eukaryota > Viridiplantae > Streptophyta > Pinopsida > Pinales > Pinaceae > Pseudotsuga > Pseudotsuga menziesii. The sequence continues at coordinate 90,033 of LPNX011000731.1, read as the reverse complement.
GTCTGAATGGAAAGGGATAATAAGCAGTATTCTTATGTTCAAATAGGAAGCTTCCTATTCCATCCAAGAACACTTGTATGACTGCCTCCTTATGGACAATGTAATCAGTTGTGTATTTTGGCAGTAGGGAAGGTGCTCTCGAGCCTCCAAACATTCTGAAGTACATGCCATTTTCTGTTAAATAGTAGGCTGCATAGTCTTATATTACTTGCATGGCCTCCTTCGACATACAATCACACTCTTTCCGAAAACTGAGTGTGTATAGTGGCATAATGAAGTGCTCATAGACATCTCTGTAATGGCTATGGTACTGGTGTGCCCACAATGGAATATAAGCAGCATAGACAGACATTCTTTCCCTATCCCAGATGCACCTGAGACCAGGGAAAGGCTGGTTGCATAGTATACAGTCTATGAGTATTGAACTCATATAAAATTCAGACCTTTTCTAGGACTCTCCCTCCAAGGCTGAGGCTAAGCAAGAAGACAGACTGCTTGATACAAGGCTAGCCCAGTTGAAGATTGTCCCTAGGGTTGCCACATGAAAAATGATGGGTATCCACTCTAGCTTGAAGAATATTCCATGAGCTCTCCCAAAGATCCTATTAAGCATCAGAGCTATAAATCTGTAGGGATCCCTCAAGCTCGGTGTATCATACTCACCCGTGGGTCTGTATCGGTAATGTTTTCCCTGCAACAACATTATCTTAAGAGTCTCTATGAGGTCCATTCTAATGCTATTCAGCCAATCATCAGATAAGAAAACTTGGGCTTTTGGTAGGTGATAAGCCAATGCCACATATCCAGGGCGAAATGCAGCATAGCCCTATCTCTCAACATTTTCTAGAATCATTGTGGTTACATCTGCCCGGGGCAGGATCCAGCCAATTACCTCATAGCATGGGAACAGCTCTGGCCTGGTGGAGACCTTCATAAGGGAAGATCTTTCAATGTTAGCATATATGGACTCTTCTTCTAATCCCATGTCGGGAACTTCTCTCCGGGTAATCAGTCTATAGATTTCCCCCCACTGGTATTCAGGTTCTGAGCCAAAAATGCATTTAGTGTCTTCATATATGTATTCTGTCTTGGTGACCACTTCTACTTCTGCCTCTTCTTCAACCATAGGGGCCTTCTTCTTTTGTCTCTTTGACATTGTGAGCTCGATTTCTTCCTGCCATATATAACATTGTAACATTAAGCAATTCCAGTTGCAGACACTTATATGATAATGTGCAGCGTTTACTTCTTTTATGTGTATCGTGACAACAATTAGTTAACAAAACTAACATATGTGTATAACCTTACTAACGGAGCTATTGAAACATGATGCGGATTGTTCAGTAAATTAGTCTATGTCTAGCATGATTGAAAGGAGTTATATGTAGTAAGATTATGCAATCTACCACTGAAAATTCTGCCAATAAAATTGGGTGAAAAAAATATCTACATTAACATGCCCAAAGCTTCCGCTCTCTATGGGTGCCATTATCAAATCACTGCGCGAGACAGATAGGGGAAAACTACGCAAGCCCTCAAATGAAGCTTTTAACAACACCACTGCCCTTGCAATTTTTGGTTAACAAACTGAACACTATGACACATCCCCTCCATAGGTTAGGGTTTAAAAAAACTATGCATGGAACAATGCAGCTAAATGCTATCTATGGTGCAGAACTATGTGTCGTGATACACCCTCTTCCCTGGCCTGGGTTTGAAACTTAGCAAGAATTGGGTTCCGCGGGACCGCATAGGCAAAAATGGCTAGGGTTTGAGGATACAGGAAAAATGGAAACCTTCAAATGCTACATAAAACCACAAAACCCTCCCCCTATAAACCTATCATTACACACAGGGTGGCTTGGCACAGATGGCGTAATGGCTGCCTGCACCAAACCCCCATCCACTACGTGCGAGGTTGCAAACGGAAATCCATGGGAAAAATATTACTTTGGGGTTAAAATGCCCCACCCCATGGTCAAAAGGATAAAAACTCCACCTTTATAGGTGTCTAATTGAATGGGACAAGGAAGACAGCTGGGGAAGCAAACCATCATAGAAAACCACCAAGAATTCAAACGGAAAGGGAAAAATGAAGAGCCTACCTAGCAATACGGCGAGTATGGCATGTCGACGACGGTTAGGATTCCACAATTTCCACCTGGATGCGGTTACACCGATCGAGGGGTCCTTCACTAGCTTGAGAACATGACAATGCGACAATGACAATGCTCGACAGTCGAAAAACAACAATAGAATAATCCAACAATTCGACTCTGCTTATATACACATGGTCAAACTTCAGCGGCGGGTAAAAGATTGGATGGCGGGCTGCCTTTGGGTCAAAATTTGAAAGCCAAATTCCTTCCACAACGGCGGACAGACAGAGCGTTAATCCATACGTGGAAATATGCATGGCGGGAAAAACTAAAAATCGGACGTCGGAGAGTTTTGTAATCGAAGGCTGAAAGCTTATTTTGCTACGCAACGGTGGAAAGCCAAACCAAAAATCCTTCGGCAATGGTAGGGATAACTAGGAGTAAATCCTGAATTGGAAGAAAACTATTGACATATCGACAAGATTGGCACTTCCCTAATCCACAATGGCAGAAACGTAAAGCCTCCCACCGTCCACAACGAGACTTAAGTCGGAAGCAACAACACTTCAAGGCTCGGAAAGCTTAGAGCTTCGGCAACCACAACGGCGGAAAATAAAAGACCTTGGGAAAGTGACTAAAAGTTGACACATCGACTGGCGGATCGCTTTATACATTAGGAGTTAAACCTCTTTGGGAGCCACAACGGTGGAAGAAATGATCAGAAAAACTTCCAATGCAAAACCACAAAGAATCCAACTTGAAAACAAAGAAATTGAAAAAAATAATCAAAGTCAAATCGAAAATCTATCCGCAATGGTAGAAGAAGAAGTGACAATGGTTTTGATGTAAAACCAAAACCCAGCCGATTTCGCCAACTGAATCGGGAGAAAAGTCGAAGTTAAAACTAAGCATCCATCCGCAACAGTGGAGAAAGAAATGACAAGTCTTTCTGATCTAAACCCAAAAATGAGCCGATGTGAAAGACCGACGGATCGAAAGATGAAAACACATTTCCTTCCGCAACGGCGGAAGAACAAAACGAAGATTCATCTGCAACGGTGGAAGACCAAAACAAAATACCTTCCGATTCAAGCATGCTTTAAGCGCAATTAAAGACAAATGATGAAGGTTTGATCAATCATTGAAATTCTTAATCATTTTATAAAATTTTAGAACAGCTGTAGATCAATCCAAGCATAAGCAAGTCTTTCTAAAACGTTCTCAAACCAAATCCAAGAAGACAATCAAACTAATTCAAGCAAAATGAGGGTCCTAATTTTTTTTAGAATTTTGGGAAAATTGTTGCAGCTGCAATAGGTGTTAATGCCAAAAATCCTTGGAACACCTTAACATAGTAAGGAGGTGAAGAAATGAACGGAGAGTAGAAGGAACTAATAAATAAAAAAAGGAATAAAATTGGTGAAGATTGTAATACACCAAACAATTGTGTAATTATTTATTACTTTGAATATGATCATACTTTTTAAATATTTTGAAAATAATGTCAAAATAAATGTAATTGATTATTATTATTGAATAATCAAAATAGTGAGAGGAATCAGAACTAAAGTAGCGGTTCAATGAGTGTTTGCTGACCCACAAGGGGAAATGACAAGTGGTGAAAGCTACTGAGCGAGAACTCAAGTGATGCAGGAGGCATCTTCCCCAAAATTAGGTAAATACTCCTTGTGGAGCCCTAAAGAGTAGGAGGGTCATAAATGACCAAGTCCTAGGAAAATTACTATAAAATAGTATGTCCATCGAATAAGAAGGAGGATGGTGATGGATGGAGAAATAATCTATTGATTTAAAGTGCATTGATCGGAATTTGTCCTTATGGTTCAACAAACAAGGTCAGGGTTCTGGAGCAAGTAAGTTTTGTCTTCCCTAGGAGTTGGTTGGGAGGAACAACAACTTCAGTTTTGTTTTCTTGATAGTGGTGAAAAGTTCCATAATACATTTTATTTAATTTTTTAGTATTATTAGTTACGGTTCAAATGTAGTATAAATTAAAAGTTATAATGCATCAACTGTGCATTCCTTTTTCTCTTCTTATTATTATTATTTTTTTACGCATTGTTGAATTACCTACTTTATTACATAGTATTTTTTTATATATCGGATTTTAATCTATTAACCAAACTCAACTTGTTTACACAAACACATATTTATTAGAGAAATCCGAAAGTCTTCTACAAATAGTAGAAAATAAATAAACTAAATCAAGTTTAAATCACAGTATCTTACAACTAAAATATCTCCCCACATAAATTTCTTCTTTGTTTATAACAAATACAATTCTTCATCTCCAACATTCTTATAACTGAACACTCAATATACTAATAGATCTAAGTAGGATAGCTAGTCACAAATGTTTTCCTACAAAAGAATATACAGTTTTAAATCAAAAGTATATCTATCTATTTTTAAAACATATAGACACATAGATTTAGTTTCTCTTTAAGTCGAAGGCTTCCTAGACAAAACTTAAACTCTGTTTTAAAAATGTAAACAACAATACATTATCTATTTTTGGGAATTTATACCGAGAAATAGATAGATTTGGGATACTCATTTTCATTTAAAAATAAAATCACGATATCAAGATATAAGCAATATACATCATATTAAAAATTGTATTTTCCCAAATATAACAACAACCCAATCAAAACAAGATTTAGGATTCATAGCCGTAGAGTTAAAGATCTTCCACCCAGCGATTTACAATTGATTTATTTACAATTAAACAATTACAAAACTGTAAGATCAATGATATTCGTAATCTAATACTTCTATAGACTAAAAACAAAATCGCAAGGTTTTCCCCAAATCAAACCACAGACCAAACGGTTTCCAATCAAATTGATTGAGGATGCGAATCCCTCTTTGTAACCAACACATATAATTACAAACCCATTCAAGGTTATGTTTAAAAAAAAACTGATATTATTTTTTTATTAATGGTTGTAAACCCTTTCTTTCCCATAACCTCGAAGCAGATCAACAAGAACTCAACTTAAACACAAAACCAAAAGAAGGAATGCCTTGTTATTTTTTGATTTAATCGAGTGTATAGTATAGAAGCCACGTTGGTTCATTTATTCTTTGAAAAACACCAACGTTAGTGTTTATCATTTTAGTTGGTTTTTCTAACCTCTTAAGGAATAGAGTATGGGATGGGGATTCTCACTTCACAGACGAGAAGTACCACACATGTGAGGAGTCAACCCTGTCGCCACCTATGCATGGTCTGAATGCCAATATCATCTTGTCTTCATGCGAAGGAGGTAAACCATTACATTTATGAAAGTGCAATTCCCCTAAAATCCATAAATGAATAAGTAAATTCATAGGGATAATAATACTGCTAAGATATTCAGGGACATATTTTCTTAACTATGGAATTATAAATTGATAAGAACCATGCCTAGGTTCTAGTTCTATTTTCATTTTTTATACTAGTCCTATGTGATGATGATGTTTAAATGTCATTATTCTATATTCTTATGTAATTGTAGTTATGTATGTGTTATTTGGTTTATTGATGCTTCTGATATTATTTTGTTCATGTTTTATTTCATCTTACGTTATCTAGTTCTTATTTTCTTAAATGGTGAGGCTGACTTACCTCTGTATGTAAAGGGGAGGAGTGGAAATATTTTTCCCTAACAACTCACTTGGAAAGGTATTGAAATCCTATGATATTGGGATTACTTAGTTCTTGCAAACTAACAAATGATTTGTCTATTTTTACTGCAGGTGACTCATCGATAAACCTATGCAATATAAACATGAGGAAAAAAAATAAAGAACCTAGCACCCAAAACCTTCTAGTCCTAAAATTCTAAGGGATTTGTGAATGCAATACTACCCTATTCCCAAGACATTAGCTCATAGTATAATGTATAGGGTTTAAGCCTCAATGGTAATGTATTAAGATTAACAATTATGTAGTAGAGGGTTTATATTTAAGTGGAAAAATGTATGAAGTTTTATACTATAGAGAAGGGGGTTTCGATTTGAAACATAGTAGAGGAAATCTAGCACTTTGAATGAGCCCACGTGAGGGGAAGCATGGATCCTCCACTATGGCCCAAGCCATAACCCTTCTGCTAGGGTTTTTTGCAGCTCATTTGTGTTGGTTGTGGAGCTTGATCTTCCATATTCATAGATGTTATTCAGTCATGTTTGTACCCCAGGTAAACTGTACACTCGTTTCTCAACTTTGGGATTTTTGTTGGTTAACAGTTTTGCGGGCCCATGGTATTGGGTTAACTGTAGTACTTTTCCATGGTATTTTCCCTATAAAAGAAAAGCATTGTAATATGATTGTGTATGGTATTGTATTGCATTGTATTGAAAACAATCTCTGTGATTATGTGAGAGAGATTGTGAGAGTGTAAAGGGGAAGTGCAATAGAGTTGTTGCAGGTTGTATCCCTTTATCTTTCTAGACACTAATAAAAGGACTGGCAATTTATGTGTGGACGTGGCCCATATCTTGGGTGAACCACGTTATATCTGTGTCTCTCTTTAATGTGTTAAATGTGTTTTTATGTATTTTTTAATGATTTAACTACATATATGTTATTTTTTTGCGGTCCTGTTTCTAACAATTTGCACATTTCTCATTTTGGTGGTGATGGGGATAAGCTCCACCATTGGAGTTGTGCATATTGTGATGAGAGTTACAGTATTGGCATAGAATCTCTAACATGTATGAAAACATTTCAATATGGTTTATCTCATTTATATTTCATTTATGTTTAAGGTTTCAAATCCATACTTCTAATGGCCTATATTTCGTTTTGCAAGTTTGGGAACGAGCATGAGTTATCTGCAATGTTTGGAAAAGGGATGAGGTCAAGAACATTTCTTTCCTGGGTAATCGCATATGATGAGGGTCTTTACCCATCTGATAATTTTCTTATGAGGTTCCAAGGTTTCTCTATGTGAGAAAATATAACCCAGTTCCCAAATGGGATTTAGAAGGGTTTGGGGAAAAACAATGGTTTATGTATTAGTTTCTAGTCTATAGGTTTGTCTTAGTGGTTTTCATCCCATTCAGGAATTTGTATAATGGCACGACTGTGTACATTTTATACTCTTTGTGGTTAATGAAAATGATGTTTGGTATATTTATTCAGTTCTATGTGTTACCACAAGCATTTTGTTTTCCATTTGTTAATGGATGAAATTTTATTTTTATCAGTTCCATTGCTTCACAATGGCACTAAGATAGTATCATTTTTCTATTTGTTTAGTTGACTATGGAATATTGTTGGGAGTCAACCCTTGCTGCAATTTATGGAAATGATTCCTCGTTTTAAATGGTTTTACTATGCCAATTTATTTATTTGGTTTCAATTTTGGAATTTTACCTCTGTTAAATAATGATAAGGGTAGATCCGTTGCTTTGAACTTGATTTAATTTCCATTAGAAAATTCCCTATCTGTAGTTTATGGAATCGTTGTAGTGCTTAATTACTTGCATTTTGTTGGATTGTGGAGGGAAACCTTAGCTCTGTTTAAATGTTGCTATAATGCTTTGGTTAGGCTGATAATGCTATCTTCATTTGTTTTTTACTTATGCAATGGTTATTTTGAAGGTAGTTGTAATGGCGTGGCCTATGTGCTTTAAGGTTTATATTTTACTGCTTATGTGTACAAATTACAATGATTGGCTTAATGGATTCAATAGCAGGTGTAATGTTTTATGTTGTTAATTGTATAACTTGTTATCGCTCCCAGTTGGGGCTTCATGTGATTCGATCTTGGGTTCGCTCGTTGGCTGGTGGTTTGATGTTTATTAATCATTGATATTGTTTAAGCATTGTTAATATTATTATATGTTAATATGGATAAGTCAGATTTTATGGGATTCGACCTTAGGTTGTGGTAGTTGATTTACTGTTTTATTATTAATATTTATTTAGTATTATACAGACCTTCTCATACAAATCTTAGCGGATTCGATCTGGGGTTTAGATGGATGGGATATGGTTTTATGTTGTTGATTCATTTAATTTATTTTACTTTTGCATAGATAGTTTAGGTTGTAGAATAGTAATGGTCATTGTTCAATCCTTAACATGATTCGATGTTGGCAAATGTATAATGTTTTAAATTATTGACTATGTATAGATTTTGGATTTTAATAGTGTAAAAATTGTTTCCCCCAAATCATTGATAGGATCTCATCCTTTGTATGAGGAATTATAGCATTTCTGTTGGTGATTTAGTTTGTTTATTATGGTAATTATGTTAGGTAAATTAATTGTTATTATTGTATGTAAATAGGTTATGTGTATTAGTACTCTTTGTTGATGGCAAATGTAATATGCCAACGTTTGCATTCTAGTTTATGTGTGAGTTTTTTAAGGCATTTGATCCCCGGTTTATGTTTATAAATATGTTTAACAATTGTTTGATTTAGTTATTTTTTTCTAATACATTGTTTATTTTAACAAGGTTGTAGACCTCAACAAATTCCCTGTAATTTATTCCTAAGAGTTTTATCTTCTTCTTACTCTATTTTTAAATGAGACTTATGTTGTGATGTAGGGTTTAGTTTTAGTATGTTTGATAGAGCTCTGGTTATTAAATTCATTTAGAAAACTAGGAGTTGAATCTTGACTAAAAATTAACATATAATATAAAATCCTGAAACTAGTTTAAAATAACCCTAATAGGAATTTAAACCTAGAGTCCATTTAATAATTAAAGAATGAGATTCTAATTAATATGATAAAACAAACCTGAAGCATGTATTCAAACAAGAGAATAAAATTACAGATCTTAATCCAAAGCATAATAGTTATAATTACAACCTGTAAAAAAAATTAAAAAAATTTGGAATGTAGAAGATTAATACCTGCAACTATGCATCTTGTTAATGGCTAAAGAACCATGCAGACTTAAACACACATAATTAATAAAAATCTAGCTAATTATGACCTTAGAGCTTATAACCGGATAACTTTGGAACTACCATGTTCCTCCCAACCATGACCCAAGATCATTCTTGTCTCTAATCTGGATCCTACCTGATATGGCTCGAACATGCAAGTGATCTAGAATGTAATTTCCTTTTTTAAGAAATTTTATTAAAATGACAAATTTTTCACTTTTTCTCCTATTTCGACCTTTGACTAATTTTGATGTCTAGGTCTACAAATTGACCCAAATGCTCCCAACTATTCTGAGAAGGTGTATTAATGATATTGATACTTTAATATGGTGTTCATGGATGATTTATGACCCTCAAATTACTTCTGAAAACTTGTTTAATACTCTGGTCAAAGTAGGAGTCTTTACTAGCAAACTCGGGTTCCAATTCCCCTTGGGTAAATGCTGGAAATGGCTTCTCAAATGCTCCCAAACCCACTCAAAATTATGAACAGAGGAAGATGATGTTTAAGTTACATTTTTAATTTATCATGTGCATAATTATTCATATTATAAAATTTATTATGACCCTCTCCCTAATAGCTACAAAATCACTAATTCAACCCTTGGGGAAATGGCACAAAATATTATCCAAATGCAATTAAACTGAGTAAAATGACTTCAAATGATGGAGTTATGAATATTAAACTTGTAATAATCATAAATAAAATTATTTTCACCATAAACATATGAGAGAGACATTATCCCATTCGAAATAATCAGCATTACTATGGCATATAACAATATAGCGGGGAAATGGTTATTGTTTGCTCATTAATATTGAATTTTACAAACAAACCTTTGGTATTTCCACCTGAATCTTTTTGATAATGAATTAAATATCCTATTAAACTTATTACAATCAGAAATGTACCATGAGAAGGTTTAAATAACCAACATTCAATGGAATACATCAATCTAGTGGGGAAATGGTCATTGTTTGCTCATTATTAATCCATTTTACTTTCAAACATTTGATATTTTGACATGATACATTTTGAGATTGAAGAAAAAATAATATGAAATGTATTCCAGTCATAAATGGATCAGTATAATTTCTCCCAAAGAGTACAATAGCTCACCCAAAGTGCAATCTTTCTATGAGCAAGAATGTGCAATAAAGACTGGAAATGGTTGAGATAAAGCTTGTTGCACTAGAAGAAAACACGAGCTGTTATATAGATTACACTTGAAAATAAAAACTCCATTAAATATCCATGAAATACTTGAGTGTCCTCTCCAAACACCAACTTGGATGGTAATCTTTCACCCTCGAAATTGGCTAAGGCAAGGAACTAGTCATCCACCAGCTCTCTCAATTCACAAATGCAAATTTTGCAAATGATCAAAATATGCCTTCATTATTTTTTCTTGAAATTTAGAAATCTTCCAAGGTATCTATGGTTCGAATTCATTACAATATATGAATTACGAATCTAGTTGGAAAGATATTCCAAAGAATGCCACTTGTACAATAATTCCTAGTCTCCCACTTCCACCAAATTACATGTGGAAGCATGTTAGCTTCCCTAACTCCCTTGAGAACCCTATTGGAGATATTTTTATCCCCTACATGTCATATATATCAGATTTCATCCTTCATATATGATTTTTTTCATAGGTGTCATAGCATCTTCATCATTGTTGTCATAGAGCTAGGGAATCTAGTCCAAGTGTCTCACTAGATCCAAAATGCCTCGTCCTCTTCCATGGGAGTTAATATTCCAATAAAATTCAACATTAATTGATTCATGACAAGTATATTGGGATTCCAAATCATACCAATATCCTTGTCCTTCTTATGGATTCGAAATGACAAGAGGAGGATGCCATGTAGCATAGAAAATCTAGCGTGTGTGGGTCCCACATCCTCTATGTGTCTTCATGATCAATTTCCATTTTTATTTTACCTTGTATTTATTTATGTATCTCCTTTATTAAATATTTATTCCATTCTAATGTTCAAAATTATTTATTTTCCCCCTTATTTGAAATCCCAAAGCTTCCACCCCCAACCTAGGAAATTAGTAATTTTCCTCCTTGGCAATTATTTGACCCTTAGCATCAATTTGAGAAACTCTCAATAATATGGAAAATGTGATTAGGACACTGTGACCCAATGCAAAATTTGGGACATGAAAAATACTCCCTTCGGAATATTGCTTGTCCTCAAGCAATTTCAAACATGGGTGTTGAAGAACCTGCTTTCTGTATGATTTCTTTGAAGTTGCCACCGAGTTTCCCAACTTTGAGTCTTTGAGATTCCATGAAGATTTTAAAGAGGAAACACCATGCTTTCTGCTACACTACTATGATTAAAATCACCTTTATTAAATTGGGAATCCATCTCCTATACTGCTTGTTTCCCCAAAAAATTGAAATCAATGGGACTAAACACTATCCCAAGGTCCCATTGCTTGTAATGCACTACAACAATTAAGAGTGCTCTCCAACCCATACCATTAGGAAAGATAATTATGGGATCCCATTTTCTTGTATTCATTCTTCAAAACATGATTAGTACATAATAAATATCATCAAAGTACATAACAACATCATAAAAATGCACATCAAGGAGGCGCATCATCAAAAAATCATGAAAGTGCTTATACCTCCAAGTAAGTAGACCGCCATTTTCCAAGTGCATACAAGCTTCAAGTGACCAATAAAATATTCTCCAATGACAAAGGTGAGGATTCCATGTCCTATAATGCTGCTCCAAAAGGATGTGATATAAATTAAAATATTCAGCCATGTATTCTTTCATCCAAGAAGTGAATGAAGAATATCCACTAAAATCTGAACCAAATAAAGAGAAAAAAAAACAAGGAGACTTCAAATGAATCAAAGCAGTGATACCCATACATCCATGAATGAGAGAATCATAAATATATAACAAAGTATGTGGCTGACAACAAAAATGTTATCCAATCAAAAATCTATTCACCCCAGTGTTGGATGAAGTTCCTCCAACATCAAATGCAACAAATTTTGAGCAAGAAAAACCATGATTCGTCAGTTGAATCAAGTGCATATCATAGGTGCATCCATCTAGATGTTCATCATCATAAATTAACAAAGCATTCTTCTGCAAATGTGAATAAGAATGTGCTCCAACCATGTCATCATAAAAATTAAATATAGGAGTTCCATACTCCTCATGTGGAACCATAAAAAATAACCCTTTAAACCATACTTAATTGAGACTAATGCTGCAGAACATGGAATTTTAGGATGTAGGAGAATGAACTAACTCACCCAAATGATCAAAAAGTGCAGAAGTTTCATCATGGGAATGATCCATATGGGTAGTCACTTTTTGGATGTATTATCAGATATATATTTAAAATGTGTTTCATTGGTATATTCCCCTATGAATATAGTTTAGAACACAATTTGAATCACTCAATTCCGATATCGTATGTAAATTTTATGACCAAAATACTAACTTCCTATCACAAATCAACATTCCTAAAACTCTGTTTCCTAGATTGTTCATTGGCCTATTTGACCCATAAATTATTATTGGATTCAAAACTTGTTTCTATTGGATACCTCTACATGAATCTAATTTCATATTCAATTGGAATCACATCAATCTATTATCAAATGAAAAATTTATGCCTAAAACTGTGATTGTTAGTCTAGTCCAGAATTCGAAAAACATCTTGTGATGCAGTCTTTTACTGAGAAAATTTGGAATATCATCACATAGAATTTTTAAAACATATTTTTCAAGGACATATAAATTTAAATTTACTTTCATTTGGCTTTGGAATCACTCAAATTGAGTGAGCAATGAATAATTTATGATCGAAACACTGCTAGTGAGTCTAATGGGCCATCACTCTCCCACATCTATACATTGAATTTGCTTCGTTCTTTTTTCCTTGGATTTGTTTTATAAGTAATTGTTTGTTGTTTTTTTCTTCATAAGTATTGGATGAAGATATATCAATCACATCTCTTCCTCCATGATGTCATGTTTTACTATAGGAAAGTGCTAGGCTTTTGCAGGTCCTTAGAAGATGAAGGTCAATGCATGCACGAGTGACCCTTGCTTTTTATCAATTTGAAAATGGATTGAGCACATAAAAAATGGATAGATTGATGTGAAAACCATATGACTACCAATGTTCCATAATTCAAATTCTATTGCTACATGAATTTCTACTAAAGAAGCCTCCCAAAAGACCTTTTGTCCATTATGCTCATTCACCAATACCATGTTATTCCTATACATTTCCTTTTTTCCTCCACCATTCCATCATGTCCATGACCTTCTTCTTGATTTCATCGCTCCTACACTATCCACTCCACTCCACTCACACCTAACCCATGAATAGTGTCTCTCAGCTCTCTTACATGCTAGGTTACCTCCTATCCTTCTGATTTTACCAATAAAGCCTACTTGTTGGAGAAAATATTTCATCTCTAGTTCTTCACAATAATTTGTTTTGTACTCATAATGGATGACGTGGAATTCATTAAGGTCCACCTTTCAATGGTATTTTCCCATTGACCTCAACACACTATCTAGGCAACAAGACTTGAGTTATGTATGGTACCTTGGAATTTTACATGCATTAATGGTAAATTTCCTCATTGATTATAAAGGGAATACATCAATGTCTTTTGTTTTTTAGATCCTATAGGTGACTCGAATTCAACACATACATTCACACCTGACAATTTGTACTACAATACATCGATAGATCATTTTCATCACTGGTGAGTTGTCTCCCATTGCTTAACAATTTTCATTATTGATTGGTAATCCAAAGAAGTTTCTCCAAGTTTGACTTCAAGAACATTCATTGACATGGATTAACTTGTACATAAGCACAGATATTGGATGAAGACTATATTTGTATTGTTCTAGCAGTTCAGCAGTATTCTTTTCATTTAGTCAGAAGCATTTGTTTTCAGTCAACTTGCATAGTTCCTCATCATGGATCAGATTCAACCTTCATAAGTTTAAGCTTCCAGCTACATCTCTCAGCAGCAGGATTCCATGGAGGTAACACTTGAGGTAAAATAGCATGAGTTTTTCATTTATTAAAGATTTAGGAATATGTCATGAAGAACCACTAAGCATTATCCATTTGCATTTTTTATATAGAATTTTATGTCCATCCATTTCTATCATTTCCCACTCAATTCTAACACTTCATTATTCACGCACATCCAAATCAAGTCATTCCATGCATATCCCACATCCAAGATGTTGGGCCTCAAAATTGTCTTTTATAATGGTCTTATTTACATTAATTTGTGACCTATTTACCATTATTTGATACATCTATGTTCAATAAGGTTGTCTTTTACTCTGTTTTATCAATTAAAATATCGTAAATGTAAAAAAAGATAAATATGTTATTTTTATGTATTAAATATAGTATTTTGCAAATAATAGGCGTTCTACACTCCGTTCAGCCCCTTCTTTTAGTCCAAAGTTTTGCACTAAGTTTAATAGCATGTTTCTTATTGGTTTACTGCCTCGATTTAACTTTATTCTCTGATTCTTGTTGGTTCCATGATATTTGCATATACAAATTAAAAATTTGAATTAATAATAAGTCTTTAACATTGTTTCAAATTTAACAAATAAACCATTAAGTAATAAAAAAGGTTATTATTATTATTTAAATGTTTACTAATCTATTTTTAATATAAACATAACACAAAACAAATAAACAAAAAAAACAAATAGTCATTACATAAAACAAATAAACATAAAATAAAGTCAAACCACGTTTTAATAATTTTTGTTTTGATTCTTAAAACAATTTGTTAGTTTGCACCAATGTTTTAAATTAATAAAATGTATATACTCATGCCTTTTTTTGTATGCAGGTTCACAAATCTGCACATCCTAGATTGGCATACATGCAATTGATATATCATTTAAACATGTGCAGTCTATTCAATAAAATGGTTCACGTGGGGGAGGCCAACTCCAGGAATCCAACACTCAGCCTTCAACGTGGACAACAAAATAGCAAAAAATCCTCTAAGAATCCAAATATATGGACAAATCTTAGTTACAGGTCATCTAGACGCCCATGCAGGCCACATGTTTTTAATAGACAATTGATTTTTGAGCTATATTTGTGGGCAAAAAGAAGCGGAATTGAAAATCTGGCACATGGGTTTTGTGCAGTGTAGGCCCATTTCGGTCATCGTGAGGAATTTTCTCCAAATTCATAGACATTTGGGAGAAAATCATGGTTCTCTGAAACCAACTTTTCCAGAAATTGTGGTTGGCCATTTTATGAATTCGTGTCTAGTTGTTACAATAGTAATGGACCTCTATTTTTAGCAAGAGTTGGTTGACCTGATCTCCATTGTAATCATCTTATAAATACTTATTTGGTTTTGAAGAGGAAGAGGAGAAAACTCTTTGTAAAAATTTGTTTCAGTTTAATAAAAAGTATATATTTTAGCTATTGGTGATCATTCTCGTTTCTCTGTTGATGATGAGTGACTGAGTAGCGTAGCAACATAGCCTCTGATTTCTAAGAAGGGCCCTTCAACAACTAGTGGTTGTCATGATATTTAGACACTTGGGAGTTAGTTAAGATCAACTTATGTAATATATCCGTTAGGTAAAGTGTGTTTCTTTAGTATGCATTAGTATGCATTTGTAAATATTCTAATCTGATGATCACGATATGCTCTAGAGTGATTAGATGGTTCAACTTCTCTTAGATCATAATTACCATTGATCTGTGGCTTAACACCCGATTGGTCCATTATTTCTATTTAAAGAGCATGGAGGGTCCTTGGCTAGTTGATCAATTATGAGAAGCTCATGTACCTTTCTTTCTTTTGCATAATAAATTGCTCCAAGTAGCTATTTGGATGGGGTCATGGACTGTTTTCGTCTCGAGGGTTTTAACCATGTGACAAACATTAATGTATTGATATATGATCTTTTTGTGTGAAGTTGTTGTTCTAGGTGTTCTATCTTTTAGGAGTACCCTGTGTACTCGAACATGGAATCCGAGCATTTATGAAGAGCCTCTTTTGGTTTTGATCAATATTGAGAACCGGTGTTGCCGAAATTTTGAAAGGGTTTTTGGTTCTGGAGTTTCCGTACATTTTTGGCCTATGGGAGTTGTTATCTCTAAGGTTGTTTTTTCATTTTTATCCTAGGGTTTTATAGTTGTTTTTTTTTTTACGTTGAGTTCATTTCTTTAATCTTACCTTATTTTATACCTTTGAGTGTCATAATTTTTATATTTTTTATTATGATTTCCTTTTAAAGGATCAAATAAATCATTATCTAAAGTTATGAACTTATATTAAGAGCAAGAGGTTTTATGAAAGATCAATTATAAATTGGGTTATATAAACTGTCAACATTCCTTAAAATATGGCATTGATGTTTTTATTCATAAATATCACTTGTTTTGAAAAAATGTGACAATGAAACGATGGTATATGAATGTATGCAAACAGATGATAAGCATTATATGTTTTACAGGCTCAGTACTATGGTTTAAAGGAATCATTATTATTTCTTGGAGGCAGTCCTGTCTAAATAATGATTCTATACATTGTGTCACTCATTTGCTTTCACAAATGTTCTTCATATGAAATCGAGGCATTTGGTGTAATGAGTAATGGTACAAATGTTAACAGTATTGATAGTTGACATTGATATTCCATATTTCCCTAAAACCTGTTATATTATTGTTCTAGAATTCCATTAGCTCTGTGAACTTTATATTTTGAAAAGTTTGCAGAATGCTGAAAATAACAATAAAAGAAGAGTCAGAAATTGTTGTGAAAAGAAGACCAGGAGGCTTGATTTGCAGACTGGAACTCGATAACACATAATAGATACTACAATTTCCAAGGTTAGACCAGTTGATGAGAAATGCGGGATGGTTTGTTTTCTGTGAAAAGTTGTAGGGTTCTCATACACAGGTGACTATGGCCTTTATCAAAAATTACAAAGATGGAGTGGTTCAGCACAAGAGTTTGAAGATCATGGTGAATGAAGAATCTATTGCAAAAGCAATAGGGGTTCCAGCACAAGGAGAAATATGGTTTAAGCAGCAGGATTTTCAAGGAAATTATGGTGAGTTCTTAATGCCAGGGTTTGAGAAATTAGACTGGAAGAATGGTATTCATGTAAGCAAGATAAAACCCAATTAGCGAATTCCCTTGGAAATGGTTCAAAATTATATTACATGTGAAGGTCACTATGTTAGGGTTCTCAAATGTCATTTAAGGTTATTGATGCATCTCAATGGAAGCTTAAAGCTCAATCTCCAATTTTATCTACTAAAGAGCCTGCAAAATATGGTTACATGGGTTCAAGCCCATCCAGATCATACTGTTCATTCTATATACCATCAGGTTTTAATAAAATTGTTGTTGATTTCACAATTGTACAGAGAAGGAAAAACTTGGGAAAGTTTGCTATGAGAGTTAGGGTTTGAAGAAAAGACCAAAGAAAAGGGAAAAAGGGTAACATAAGACTTGAACCAACAAATGAGAAATCATGAAGAACAAACTATGTTTCAGCAGAACGTAATGGTTTTGTCGAAGAACCCAACCAGAATAATCTGTTTCCCAAACTTTTAGTTACAGATGAAAACCCTGAAACATTGAGTATGATGTTAAAGAATATAACTTCAAAGAATGAAGCATGACTTCATCTTTTGAGATCAGAAAGCATTGGTATGAATCCTAGGACTATGTTAAGAAGTAAATTGCAGGTAGAAATGGAATTGGTGCATTAAGATTGTGAAGAAATTGTGATGATAAATGATTCTTTCAGCGAAGAAACTATACACTCATCTAAGGGTCAATATTGCTTAGATAATGAGAATTTTATTGATGTTCAAGGAGTTGCAGGGTCTATACCTGAAATCTTTTGCAGAAATAAACAAGTGTGTTCAGAAGATTGTTCAGTCTCGAAGCTTCCACAAGAATATGAGGACCTTATGAAAGAAGAAGCTATTGAAATATCTCTAGAATTGAACCAGACTAAGAAATCCTTGTAGACATATAAGGAGAAAACCAAGTTTTTACAGAGTATTAATGAGAAGTCAATGACTGCAAAGAAAAGGTTACGAGAGGATTTGGAGGAGAAGGAAGCACATTATTAGAAGTTACTTTTAATAAAGACATCTTGAAAGAGAAAAGAACCATTCAGAAATAGTTCAAACACATGAAGAGTCAGAGCAAGGAGGCGCACAATCAAATGGAGAACAAAGATTTTGAATTTGACAGATTGCAAAAAACATCCCAGGTTTTAAGTGATTTAACTGTCTTGGTAGAGGCTTCTAAGAGTATTTAGACTTAGAATCATAGTTGGCTTTTGAAAGCAATTAGGGTTTGACAGATGTCTATTTCTATTTGTATTTTGTATTGCACTTGTATTAAGACTCTTTTAAGAAGATGGACATTTCTATTTTTGAAAGAATTTGATCCATAGAAATAGGATTTGATAACTATCTGAGAAGCTCAGAAGTTTTGTATATAAGGGATAGTAGCTAGATATGAAAGGGTGGAAATTGGATATGGGAATCCAATTTTGACGTATGCTGTATGACATGAAACTCTCTGCATCGTCAATACAGGTTCTACTTTGATATGATTATGGTTACGAGCTGATTTTTTATTTTTATGAATTGTGTTTTTTATGATTTATCCTATGTGTGGTCAAATAGAATCCACTACATAATTCTTGTAATGAAATACAGTTATCTTTCAAACCTTTAGTGACAGAGTTAGATTCATTCCATAAATTCTTGCTCGTAGTTCTCTTGTCATTGAATTTTGTATTCCATTTTATGTCATACAGATCTTTAAATGGTTATGTGATTTTTCCTATATCTTTGATTACATACGAATTTAGGTTCTATTTTGATTTATTTGAATTATATTTAAAAGTATTTCTTTAAGCTTGAACCCCTGTAGTCTAGGTTCAACTTTAGGGATAACATCTTCTTGCGCCATTGTCGAGGATGGAGAGACAAAAGGACATCTTCCCTGGGTATTCAACATTATTTTGTATTTGATTTTGGAAGGTGAACAAGATTAGTGAGACCCATTATAGACTACATCAGCCACCTACATAAAGTTACAGTGGCTTCAAAAAAGATAGGAACTCGAGGAAATCCCTCATCACCTTTCAATCCAGGAGTCTCAGATCCAGAACAAATATTAAAAGAGGCTAGGAGAAGGTTAATCTCTACCTCATTAGAAAAATTTAAACATCCTTTAGCCTTGGAGATTCCTGAATCTTCATCTATCCTTGTTCCTTATTTTGATCCACATTTAGAAAAAGGAAAAGAAGAATTAGATCTTCTATTTACCCCTTCTCAAATTGACAATTTCCAAGTCTTCACAAATCCTTTGTTGTCTGAGAAGGTTAAACTTGAAGCATTGCAGACAGGAGCTTCTTCTTTGTTTTCAACTCATATACCTTTTGTTAATACCATCCCAGTGAATTATCCAAATACAAGTAATTTTCCTCCTTCATCACAACATTCAAGCACCAGTCAGTCTAATACAAGTTCAAATATTTCCAGCCCTAGAATGGCTCACCCTCAAAATCGGATGGCCGCTATGGTAGAAGCAAGATATGCCCCACTAGTTTTTCCTTGGCCTCTTAATGCTCTCCCAGGAGGAGATTATCAGAAATATATTCTGAGATTTAACGGCCAAGGAGATGTTACTGCAAAAGAACACTGGAACACATACTTGAGTTATGCAGACAATCAGAATTTTGAAACTGAAGATGTTTGGATGAGGGTTTTTATTCAAATTTTAGATGGTGAGGTGAGAAAATGGTTTAGAGAATTACCACCAAACTATATAGATGGTATAGATGCTTTATAAGAGGTATTCATGAGACAATGGTGAGATACTAAAGATTATTTATACTACATTACAAAGTTTGGATCATTGAAAAGAAAGAAGGATTAAGCTATGGGAGATTTTTCTAAAAGGTTCAATAAAATGTACAGTAGAATACCAACTGAAATAAAACCCTCAGAGACATCAGCAAAGTTAACTTATGCAAACTTGTTTGATCATGGGTTTTCTTTGTTGTTGAGGGAAAGAAAGTCTGTGTCACTTCAAAATATGCAAGATGCAGCATTGGAAGTAGAGTCTAATATTTTGGCTTCAAACAAACTTAAGGAGAAAATAGAGTATCAAACTATAGACAAAAAAGGTAAAAAGGAAATCATTACATCCAATCCTACAGGAAGATCTTCAGATAGTAAGATGGATGAAATGAGCAAAAATTATTAAAAAAAATTCTATTCATATTGATAGGTTGGAGTTGGGAAATAAAAATCAAAACAAACCTATACCTGAAGGAGAAACAAATCAAAATTAGTTTAGAAGACATTTTTCTCCTAGGTTTTTGCCAAGAGAAAGACGAAATAATGATATTCAGAGGGACAGGTGAGAAAATGAAGAACAAAGAATTCAACCTCCTTCTCAAAATAATAATGTGAGAGATGATGAGTCATATGAGATAGATGAAGGAGAATTGGATGATTTCGAAGAACAGGAACACAACATTAGTCAGTTTCATGATGATTATTCTTCTCATTTTCTGACTAAATCTAGAATTATCATTATGCTACAGAACTAGATCATTATGAAGAAAATAATTATCAAATGTCCATGCCTAAAGTTTGTCAGGAAATTCCAAAAAAATCATATGGTCTTAGATCATGGGTAAAACATGCAACACAAGTTAAAAAGATTGTGAAAGCTCATCCTATTAAACAAAATACATCTTCAAAACAAAAGCAAATTGTAAAAGAGAAAAAATATGAAGTGGTAAGTATTGAGGAGGTGAATAAAGTCATAGGTGGGTTAAATTGGAGCATGAACTTAATAAGGTTGAAATCCCTGTACCTTTAACAGAGTTGATTAAGAATAAAGCTTACAGGGAAGCAACCTTTAAAACTTTAAAAAATGCAATGAATACTATCCCATCCGATGAAATTAATTTGCAAGATGAAAAACCTACTATCACTGTGGGGTCCAAAACCTTTGATAAACCTGATGATAATTCAGAATATCCCCCTCCATTTTATGTCACTTTTTCAATACATGATCAGCTACTACATAATTGTCTTCAAGATTCAGGAGCTTCACATAACCTCATGCCAAAATCAGTCATGGAACCTTTAGGTTTGATTGTTACTAAACCATATCATGATTTGTATGCTTTTGATTCTAGGGAAGTGAAGTGTATTGGGGTTATTAAAGATCTAGTGGTGAATTTAACTCAAGTACCAATGAAAAGTGTATTGATGGATATAGTTGTAGCAGATATTTCTCCTAAATTTGGTATGCCGTTGTCTAGATCTTTGGCAAAGAAAGTGGGAGGAAATCTACAAATGGATCTTTCATATGCTACAATTCTAGTATTTGAAGGAGAATTCAGAAGACTTTACAGAGAAGTACAGATGGCATATTTGTTAAGTGATAGTAAACAGCCTAATAATCATCCAATCTATTCAATTGATGAAAATATTGGTTCTTGTATGTTGCAATTAAGTGATGAAGTTGAAGGAGTTTTACAAGTACAGAAGGATATTCCAGTTCAGATAAAGAAAGAAGAACCATATGGTTTATGGCAGATGTATTTTGATGGTGCATCAAGTAAGGAGGGGGGAGGAGTAGAAGTGTCATTGATTTTAGCTGGAGGTGAGGTCATTTCCCTTATGTACAAATTGGAATTTAAAACAACCAATAATACTGCTGAGTATGAGGCTTTTATTCTTGGATCATAGAGAAGCAAACTACTTGGGTATTAAAGAGCTTGCTGTGTTTAGCGACTCCAAATTAGTGATTCAGCAAGTAAATAATATTTACCAGGTAAAGCAGTATTTATTGAAAGTTTATAGAAATGAGGCTTGGGATCCAATTGAAAATTTCTTTATAGCTTTCAATATAACTTTTGTTCCAAGAGAATATAATGAAAGGACTGATTCCCTAGCCTTAGCAATAGCATATTTTAAAGTTCCAAAAGTAACACATTTGAAATATCCAATTGATGTGAGATACAAACCCTCTGTTCCAAATGACATCAAACACTGGAAATTTTTTCATGATCAGGAGATAAAAGAATTTCTAGAATTAGTAGGTGAGTTTTCAGGTGATTTAGTTGATCAAGAACATGATTTTGAATTAATGGAAAATGAACCTTGTAGGAATGATTCGATAGCTAATCATAAGATTGTTGAATTAAAAGGAAATTTCATTCCTAAGGGACTTGTTCCACTTGAGAGGTTGTTTTCAAAGGATGATACATTGTTGAAGCCCACATTGCAGAACACTTAGAAAAATGTTATAGATTATAACATTGGTTATGAAGATCAGCCTAAAATGATAAAAATGTCAAAATCACTGTGAGACAAGGAAAAGAAAAAATATATTGGTTTGCTGAAAGATTTTGTGGACATTTTTTCTTGGTCATATCATGATTTAAAAACTTATGACACTAGCATAATTTAGCATAAAATCCCTCTGAAACCAAATACTAATCCTTTTAAACAGAAACTTAGAAGGCTTAACCCAACATTGCTGCCAGTAATTGAAAAAGAGGTAAAGAAATTACTAGATGCAAAAATTATTGTACCTCTGAGATATTCGTCATGGATTGCAAATTTCGTGCCAGTACATAAGAAAAATGGAGAAATAAGGATTTGTCTTGATTTCCACAACTTGAACAGATCTTCTTTGAAAGATAATTATTCATTACCAAAAATAGATCAGATTTTGCAGAGAGTTCATGAGAGGAAATTTCAACTCAAAATGGGCCTTTTAACTTTAACTCAAATTCCACGTCATCATGTGTTAGCTAATGAAATTTCTTTAAATTTGAAATATTGTATAGGTGTTAAACACTTCTTAATATATATTTGGGCATAGGTATCATAAAAAAAAACTACTTTTTTTGTTTGTATTTTCAACATATCTCCCCATCTTTCTACTCAAATTTCAATCGGGAGAGCTTGTTGGATGTAGAATTAAATTAAGAATCCAACAAGTACCCACTTGCAATACTTTTGATGGAGCCGCTACCTGAAAAACAAGAAATACCTGAAAAAAACGTGATGATGATGTCATCATCACATTTTTGCAGGTATTTCTTGTTTTTTGGGTAGCGGGTCCATTAAAAGTATGCCTAGTGGGTACTCGTTGGATTTGGAATTTAATTCCGCATCCAACGAGCTCTCGTGATCGAAATTTGAGTAAAAACAAGGGGAGATATGTCGAAAATACAAACAAAAAAGTAATTTTTTCTTTTATTCCTCCAAAATTAATAAATATTATTTTATTATTTTGACTATTATTTTATTAATTTCTTTTAGGAGGCCCATTTTGAGTTGAAATTTCCTCTCATGGTAGGATCACATAGAATTTCAATGATTTATGGTTTTTCTGGTTATAACCAGATTGCAGTACAGCCTGAAGATAGGGAAAAAACAACATTCACAACTCCATGGGGAACTTTTATGTATGATAAAATGCCTTATGGGCTTATGAACGCAGGTGCTACTTTTCAGAGGGATATGGATATAGCCTTTGTCGAGGAGAATGAAAATTTTGTAGTAATATATGAAGATGATATTACAGTCTTCTCCAAGTCTGATGAAGATCATCTGAAACATTTAAGACATATTTTTATTAATTGCCAAAAATTTGGTTTATCATTAAACCCAAAAAATTCTCACTTTGCTATGACAGAAGGTAAGTTGTTAGGGCATATTTTTTCTGCTAAAGGAATTAAAATAGACCCACAGAGAGTAAAGGCCATCTTAAAAATCAGTATTCCTAGAAATAAAAAAGAGATTCAATCTTTCATTGGAAAACTCAATTTCTTAAGATGGTTTATTCCTAATTTCGCAGAAATTATCAAACATATCACTCAGATGGTCGAGAAGAAGGATAAGGAAGTTAAATGGTCAAATCAGGACAAAAAATCATTTGAAGCCATAAAGAAGGCATTAATAGAAGCATCCCTATTGATAGCTCCATATTATACAAAGGATTTTGCAATTTTTTCATTTGCATCTGAAGATACTATAGCTGTTGTGTTATTGCAAAAGAATTTAGATGGTTTCGAACAACCAATTTACTTTTTCAGTAAAACATTAAGATATTTAGAGCTTAAATATAATACAATGGAAAAATAAGCACATGCATTAGTTAAAGGTCTCAAATTTTTCAGAATATATGTTTGACATTCCAATATTTTGGCATATGTTCCAAGTTCAGCAGTCAAGGAGATTTTAGCACACTTTGGCACTGAGGGAAAAAGAGGTAGATGGATAGAAAAGGTTATGGAAAATGATGCAGATATTAAACCAACAAAATTGGTAAAAGGCCAGGGATTAGAAAATATTCTAACAGAATCAAATTGTCAAATATTAAATCTTCATTTGATGGCAGAACATTCAGAACAAGATATGGCAATAGAATATAGTAAGCAATAGGTTTATAGCAGGTATGGTGAGTCTGATTGGTATAAATACATTGTATATTTCCTTTTATACTTACAATGCCCTATAGAATTGAATAGAAATGAATGCAGATCATTAAAACTTAAAGCAATGAAGTATGTTTTAATAGATCAAGTTTTGTACTGGAAGGATCCTGGAGGAATATTGTTGAAATGTTTGGAGAAATTAGAGGTTGATGCTGTTACTTCTGAATTGCACAGTGGACTATGTGGTGGGCGTAAGTACTGGAAAGAAACAACTTTTAAAATATTAAGAGCAGGATATTATTGGCCTACTCTTTTCTCAGATGTGTACCATCAGGTCAGATCATGTATGGAGTGTCAAAAGTTTGCAGGTAAGCATAAACTTCAGTCATTACCCTTGAAGCCTATAATAGTAAATGGTCCAATTGAGCAGTGGGGTTTAGATTTTATAGGTGAAATTCATCCTCCTTCTAGTGGTCAACACAAATGGATCTTAACTGCAACTGATTTTTTCACTAAGTGGGTGGAGGAAATCCCCACAAGGAGAGCAACTGAAGAAGTCAGAATTAATTTCCTACAGGAAAATATTCTTAGCAGATTTGGATGCCATAGGAAATTAATTACTGATAATGCTCCTAATTTTAAATAAAAAAAGATGATGAAATTTTGTGAAGAAAATAATATTAACTTGAAACACTCCACACCATATTACCCAGAGGGTAATGGATTAGCAGAATCCAGTAATAAAAATATTGTGAATAGTATCAAGAAAATGTTATTTGAAAATAAAATGAGTTGTGATGCCAAATTAAAATTTTCTCTTTGGGATGATAGAGTAACTATTAAAAAGTCAATAGGGACACCCCCTTTCCAGTTGGTATATGGAATTGATGTTGTGTTTCCTGTTCAATTAGTTGCTCCATTCATTAAATTTATGCAAGAAATAAATGAAGAACCTAATGATATAAGAAGAATAATGTTTCAGATAATTCAATTGCAATAGGAGAGAGAAACTATTGAAAATACAGCTGAGATGCATAGAAAAATGATGAAGGAAAGCTTTGATAAGAAAGTTAAAAAATATGTCTTTGCAGTGGGTGACCTTGTTCTCAGGTGGGATGCACGAAAGGATGAAAAAGGTAAGCATGCAAAGTTCGATAATTTATGGATAGGGCCTTTTATAGTGATCAAAATTCTGGGAAACAATACTTTTGTTTTGCAAAATTTGAATGGTGAAGAAATTGGAGGTCCAGTCAATGGACGTTTTCTAAAGTATTTTCACACATATTGAGGGATAAAGGATTATTGTACATATTCACTGTATATATCATTTTCTTTGAATAAGACTCCATCCCAATAAGACAAAAATGACTTTAGCAGATTTCTGAAGGCACAGGTCAACATGTTCTCAAATTTTCACAGCGAAAGCTTTGTCCCCACTCAAAGCCAGATGTTATCTCTAAGGTTGTTTTTCATTTTTATCCTAGGGTTTTATAGTTTTTTTTTTAATGTTGAGTTCATTTCTTTAATCTTACCTTATTTTAAACCTTTGAGTGTCATAATATTTATATTTTTTATTATGATTTCCTTTTGAAGGCTCAAATCATTCATTATCTAAAGTTATGAACTTATATTAAGAGCAAGAGGTTTTATGAAAAATCAATTATAAATTGGGTTATTTAAACTGGCAGCATTCCTTAAATTGGAAACTTTCCTTAAAATATGGCATTGATGGTTTTATTAATAAATATCATTTGTTTTGAAAAAATGTGACAATGAAACGATGGTATACGAATGTATGCAAACACATGATAAGCATTATGTGTTTGACAGGCTCGGTTATATGGTTTAAAAGCATCATTATTATTTCTTGGAGGTAGTCCTGTCTAAATAATGATTCTATACATTGTGTCACTCATTTTCTTTCACAAATGTTCTTCATATGAAATCAAGGCATTTGGCGTAATGAGTAATGGTACAAATGTTGACAGTATTGAGAGTTGACATTGATATTCCATATTTCCCTAAAACCTGTTATATTACTGTTCTCGAATTCCATTAGCTCTGTGAAGTTTATATTTTGAAAAGTTTGCAGAATGCCGAAAGTAACAGTAGAAGAAGACTCAGAAATTGTGGTGAAAAGAAGACTGGGAGGCCTGATTTGTAGACTAGAACCCCATAACACACAATGGATACTGCAATTTCCAAGGTCAGCCTAGTTGATGAGAAATGTGGGATGGTTTTTTTTCTATGAAAAGTTGCAGGGTTACCATTAATAGCTGACTATGGCCTTTATAAAAAATTACAAAGATGGAGCGGTTCAACTCAAGAGTTTGAAGATCATGATGAATGAAGAATCTATTGTAGAAGCAATAGGGGTTCCAACACAAGGAGAAATATGGTTTAAGTAGTAAGATTTTCAAGGAAATTACGGTGAGTTCTTAATGCCAGGGTTTGAGAAATTAGACTTGAATAATGGTATTCATGTAAGCAAGATAAAACCCAATTGGAAAATTCCCTTGGAAATGGTTCAAAATTATATTACATGCGAAGGTCACTATGATAGGGTTCTCAAATGTCATTTATGGTTATTGACGCATCTCAATGGAAGCTTAAAGCTCAATCTCCCATTTTATCTACTAAAGAGCCTGTAAAAGATGGTTACATGGGTTCAAGCCCATCTAGAACATACTGCTCGTTTTGTATACCATCAAGGTTTAATAGAATTGTTGTTGATTTCACAATTGCACAGAGAAGGATGAATTTGGGAAAGTTTGCTGTTAGAGTTAGGGTTTGAAGAAAAGACCAAAGAAAAGGGAAAAAGGGTAATAGAAGACTTGAACAAGTAAACGATAAATCATGAAGAACAAACTGAGTATGTTGCAGCAGGAGGTAAGGGTTTTGTAGAAGAACCAAACCAGAATAATTTGTTTCCTGAAGTTTCAGTTATAGATGAAAACCCTGAAACATTGACTATGTTGTTAAAGGATATAACTTCAAAGAATGAAGCACGAGTTCAGCTTTTGAGATAAGAAAGCATTGGTATGAATCCTAGGACTAGGTTATGAAGTAAATTGTAGGCAGAAATGGAATTGGTGCATGAAGACTGTGAAGAAACTGTGATGATAAATGATTCTTTCAGCGAATAAACTATACATGCATCTGAGGGTCAATATTGCAGCTTAGATAATGAGAATTTTATTGATGTTCAAGGAGTTGTAGGGTCTATACCTAAAATATTTGTCACAAATAAGCACATGTGTTCAGAATATTGTTCAGTCTTGAAGCTTCCACAAGAAGATGAGGTCCTTATGAAACAAGAAGTTATTGAAATAGCTCTATAATTGAACCAGATTAAGGAATCTTTGCAGACATATAAGGAGCAAACCAAGTTTTTACAGAGTATTAATGAGAAGTTACTGACTGCAAATAAAAGGTTACGAGAGGATTTGGAGGAGAAGGAAGCATATTATCAGAAGTTACTTTCAATATCTAAAGACATCTTGAAAGAGAAAATAACCATCCAGAAATAGTTTGAACACATGAGGACTCAGAGTAAGGAGGCACACAATAAAATGGAGAACAAAGATGCTGAATTTTCCAGTTTGCAAAAAAGATCCTAGGTTTTAAGTGATTTAACTATCTTGGCAGAGGCTTCTAAGAGTCTTTAGACTTAGAATTATAGTTGGATTTTGCAAGAAATTAGGGTTTGACAGATGTCTATTTTTTTTTTGTATTTTGTATTGCACTTGTATTAAGTCTCTTTTAAGAAGATTGACTTTGCTATTTTTGAAAGAATTCGATCCATTGAAATAGGATTTGATAACTATCTCAGAAACTCAAAAGTTTTGTATATAAGGGATAGTATCTAGATATGAAAGGGTGGCAATCAGAGATGGGAATCCAATTTTGATGTATACTATATGACATAAAACTCTCTGCATCTTCAATACAGGTTCTACTTTGATATGATTATAGTAATGAGCTGATTTTGTATTTTTATGAATTATGTTTTTTACGATTTATCCTATGTGTGGTCAAATACAATCCACTACATGATTCTTGTAATGAAATACAGTTATCTTTCAAACCTTTAGTGACAGAGTCAAATTCATTCCATAAATTTGTGCTTGTAGTTCTCTTGTTTTTGAATTTTGTATTCCATTTTATGTCATACAGATCTTTAAATGGTTATGTAATTTTCCCTATATCTTTGATTACATACCAATTCAGTTTTTATTTTGACTTATTTGAATTATCTTTAAAAGGATTTATTTAAGATTGAACCCCTATATTCTAGTTTCAACTTTAGGGATAACAGGAGATGTTCCATTGCGTCTAGAGTGTCATTTCTATTGATAAATAGTTTTCGTTTCATCGAAAACCATTTCTGTTTGATCCAGAAACACTCATTTTGGAAAATCTGAAGGTATAATATTACAGTGATGGATTTGTTTAATTTTTTTTTAAATCTCTCATATTTTTTTAGTTTTATTACTAGACCTTTATTGTTTTAGTCTCGGACTATTGCTTTCCTTGGCTGCATATGATCTTTGCCGTGCACCTTGTGTGATCACAGCGAATCAAAAATAGAAAGGGAAATTTTTTTCTTGTTTTATCGGCTACTTATGCTCTTTTCTGTGCACCTTGTGTGATCAAGACAAATTAGAAACAACGAGAAAAATTGAAAACATAGACTTTATGGGTAAGCTAACCAAGATCTAACCCCATTGTGTGGAAAAAGTTTTTTTGTTTTTGTTTTTCATTTTTTTTTGTGATTTGCAGGAAAAAAAAAGGCAAGCACAGAGAATGAGAGAGAGAGTAAAAAATAAAAAAAAACCCGTCCTCTTTCCATTCATTTACGTACCTTTTAAACTTAGCTCACTTGGTCCAAAGTTGCTTTATTCTTTAATAGGTCTTGAGTTCAAGTCTTATTAAGCTACATTTTAGTGCATGCAATTTCTATTTTCAAGTTATTTTACTGTAAAAGTGTATCTCACTTAAATAAAATAAAATAAAAGTGAGTCACTTAAGTCTTTTAATTTATTTCCACATTATTTAAAGTAACATTATTGTAAAAGTGAACCTCACTTATTCTACAAAAGTGATTTACTTAAAAGCAACTTTATTGTAAAGTGATTGCCAAAGGTTGATCTTGGGAAGAGGGGGTTCTTTTTTTTAGTTGGTCAAGTTAATATTTGCCACGTCACTATTGGGGACATCTTTAACATTTTCTTTGATCAAGCATAACTTCATCATCCTGAATTAGTTTTCAGTGCCTTTTTTTCTTTAAATCACATATTTTTTCGAGCTCTTTGCATCCAGATAGTTAGTTTCTATTATTTTAGTCATTATTTTACAGTATGGCCTCCCATTGTGAAATTATACTTACAAGTTGTAACTATTTCTCATGGAAATATCATATGGAGGATGTTCTGCAAAGTAGGAGACTCTTTAGGATAACATCAAGGAAAGAAACAAAACCCACTGATGATGATAAGGAAATTAAATGGGCAAATAGATGTGATGAAGCTCATGGATTTATTGGGATATCAATCTCTACTGATTTGCGATTCCACATATCTGGAATTGTTGAACCTGATAAAGCTTAGGAAAAGTTGGAATCGGTGTTTGGTAAATACAATGAAATTCGAGGTCATCAACTTGAGAATGAGTTGATTTCCTTGAATCCAAATGATTTCTCATGCATTCAAGACTATTTATCTAAGGATAAAACTTTTAGACTCTTATGTGCAAAATGCAAGATTAAGAAAGAAGATAAACAATGTATTTATCATATTCTTTCCAAACATGGACCTGCACATCCTATTTTTGTATCTACATTCTACTCCATGAAAGATTCCTTAACTGCAGCTAGCTATAAAGAGCCTAGTCTTGAATCATTTTGTGATTCCTTGATTAGAGAGAAATATAAGCTCATTTATCTTGGAATAATTAACAATGGAGATACATTTGGGAAATCCTTATTGTCCCAACAGAAAGAAAAGTCCAAGCCTCCCAAGAAACAGAATTTTCACAATAATAAGCCAAACAACAAGGGTCCCAAACCCTCTCAGTTAGCTCCTTTAAAAACTGACAAAGGATACAAGCCAAAAGGAAAGAAGACTAGGCGTCATTGCAATTTTTTTGGGCAAGATAATCATGATGAATCTAAGTGTTTCAAGAAGATGGAAGCCTTAGAAGTAGCAATGAAGAAGCACAACATCATCCTAGATTCATCTTCAGAATCTACTTCTCATGGACATGCACTTTGTGCTTCTGGTTGCTCTTATACTGCATCTTCTTATTCTACTTCAATTGAATGGCTCATTGATTATGGAACATCTTATCATATGGCTAAGGATCAAACCGTCTTTTCTACTATGCATGAATGTAACACCAAATAAATATTTGTAGGTGATGATAGATCTCTAAGTGTTGTAGGATCTGGAATAGTTCCAATAGAAAATGGTCATTTCAGTGATGTATTATGTGTTCCAAAAATTTCCTGCAATTTGTTATCAGTCTATCAAATTACTCATTCAGGTGAAGGTAAAAATGTGACATTTACACCTCACCAAGTTGTAATCAAGGATTTTAAAAATCCTCAAAATGTTCTTGCTACTGGAACTATTGATGATATTACCAGTTTGTACAAATTTAACAACTTTGGGTCATCACCTTTTCCTTCAATTTTTGTTGCTCATAGTGATAACTTGAGCAAATTTTGGCATGAGCGATTTGGTCACTTAAATTATCACTCATTGCAACAACTATGTAAAGAGAATATGGTGACTAGTCTTTCGATGGTATCTTACAAGAATGGTGTTTGTTCTAGTTGTGTACTCGAAAAACATCATCGTGACAGTTTTGAAAAACATGCCTCTTGGCACGTCTCAGTTCCCTTGGAGCTTGTGCATAGTGACTTTTGTGGCCCTCTTCCATCCGCATCATTTTCTAGTTTCAAATATTTCTTGACTTTCATTGATGATTACTTCAAACGCACTTGGGTTTACTTCCTAAAACTTAAGAGCTAAGTATTTAACATGTTCTTGGCCTATAAGGCCCTTGTTGAAAAACAATATGGTCATCAAATTATTAAGTTAATATCTGACAAAGGGGGAGAATATGTTAACAACAAGTTCACTACTTTCTACACTAAAAAAGGAATCCAACAACAACACACTGTTCCATATACACCACACCAAAATGGTGTAGTTGAATGGAAGAACCACACTTTAAAAGAAATGGCTAATTGTATGATCCAATCTAAGGGACTAAGTCTTCAATATTGGGCTGAGGCCATAAATTGTGCAAATTACATAGTTAATTGCACATCCACTAAAGTTCTACAAGGTATAATACTGGAAGAAGCATGGAGAAAAATTAAAGCAGATGTAAGTCACTTTTGCGTTTTTGGTTGTGAAACATCGGTTCACATTCCAGACAAAAAACAGAAAGCATTGCAGCTTGTTGTCTGCCGTTTGCACACCAGCAGTAGAAATCTTCTAAAAGTTGTCTCCTCACTTGAGAAAGTGGAAGAGGTGTGACCTTGGGGGCAAGCACAGACCTAGATACTATCACCTACTCCTAGCTCCTCCGTTTAGGCTAACTCCTAATGAAGCCAATGGAGGTAGTCCCTAACAAAGATTTTTCTATGGCTCAATGTTTAAGTTAAGTTTTAAGATGTTTTAGATGCGAATGGGTGTTGTTTACGAGTTACTTGTGATTAGAAATGACTAACTTTATGATTGTGACATGTAAATCAAAGCAATCCACGTTGCTAGCAAGAGATCATACAGATAAGCAAAAGATTCCAGACTTTACTTAAGCATTCAGATATAATCAACAAAAATAAACTATTGACAGTTGATCCAGATAGAATATTATTCAATTATAACTAAGGACCAGTGCCTTATGGAGTCAAATAAATGAGTGAAATAAAGTCTAGGAATTAAGCTAGTGAATATTAGGTTTTGCAAGTGCTCTTGGTATATTTTAAGAATTTTAAAAAATTCTCTTGATTAGGGTGTCAACGAAGCTTTGTCAAAGCTGGGAGGCTCTTCTAATTTTCCTTCGTTTAAGACATGTCGGGCCCGCCCAGTATCCCAGGATGATATTGTCAAGTGACCAGCTAGCTGAGAATCTATGACAGCGGGAGGTTCTAGCGCCTCTACTAGGAAGTATTTTGGAAGAATCCCTACAATGCCAATGCATTGGTTACGGGGTTTTTAAGTGTTATTAGGTTACTCTTACGGGGTTTAACGATCCAGTGCCATTTCTGGGTACTCTGATCTATGACCACTCAGAGCATACTCCGCCAAGGAGGGAGGGGGGTTAATTAATTAAAGGTTTGTGAGTTGCAAATTTTATTAAGTTGATTAATTAACACTCTCTGATAGAGAGTGCTCTTGACCCTACCTTATGACAGTGGTTCAAGAGACTTATATAATCTAGATGAGACTAATGCAGGGATTATGCAAACCTAGGATGCTATCCGATAGAGAGTTCTCTTGACTTGTGTTTTTGCAAGTTCAAGAGTCTTACTTAAGAGTTAATTGATTAAACAATGTGAATAAAAAAAAACAAAGATGACTTATTAAACTCTCCGACAAAGAGCACTCTTGATCCACCTTATGGTATGATTCAAGATATTTAAACAGTCAATTTAAACAGAAAGATAAACAATTTAAAGGAGTAATCAAATTAATTAATGAATTAGATGTGATGGATTAACAATTAATATTATAAGCATAAGATGCAAATAGTGATGAAGACAAGCAAATATAACCTAAGCATACATAAGTAAACACAACACAAGCCTCCCCAAACGGGGGAGGATGAGAGTGGAGACTAAAAAACCCCACTCAAACAAAAGTACTTTATTGAAATTATTACAATTTTCCTTTAGGAATTTAATCCCTGGAAGGGCTTTTCAAATAAAAGCATACAACTCTATTATCATTAAAATTTGTGTAAAAAAGGAGAGTCATTTACTTTTACTTGAAACTTTTCTCGAAACGTTTCTTCAACTTTTGCGAAAAGGGAAAAGAAGAAGTTTGAATGAGAGCAAAAGTGGAAGGCAAAGAAGGCTAAAAATAAGAAGAAAAGGATAGGAAGAATGAAGGAAAACAAAGAGAAGGTCAAAGACAAGAAAATGGAAGAATAGGGCAGCCAACTATGAGGCCAAAGGAGTATAAAAAATGATGAAAATGGGGCAGCGATGAAGAAGGAAGATGGCTATCATAAAAATAAAAAAACAGGACAGCGAACAAAAAGGGGAACAAAATGCCAAAAACAAGATGGAAGAAGGCCCAAAAACTAGGGTAAAAAGAGGCAAAAAAGGGGCATAACCTAGGGCACACTAGGGCTGTCCAAAAAGAAGAAAAGGAGTGGTAAAAAGAATAATTTAATGAGGCAGCGATAAAGGAAAGATAAGAAAGGGAAAAACCAAGCAAGGAATAAAAGGCTAGCAAGCAAGAAAAACAAGGGGATCAAGGAGCAAGGAGAGAACTAGAAGAGGGAAGTTCGGTAACCAAGAAAGTATTTGAAATTATGGATGGAACCCAAGAGAGAGAGGTAGACTCCCAACTTTATTTTTGTATTTTGAAGAAGAAGATATTTGTAGGTCCTGCAATGAAAGTGTTAGATTAAAAATGTTTCTTGAAGCCTAGAATAGAACCAGCTGAGCTCACACCCTTCTTCAACCTGTGAAGACTGAAAACACACTACAACTCAACACAAAACATGAGATCAAAATACATGCTAGTATGCTAAGAAAATTGAATCATGATCAAAATTACGTATATATTGATTACTCATGTCCATCACAATACTAATATACTTCACATAAACAATCAAGTTGAACTACAAATGATTGTTCTACTATGCCAACAATGGCCCTCTTGAGCTGACAAATAAACAATTTAATCTCACATAAGCATTAAAAAAAATAGGGGTTAGAGACGATATCACCTCAACCAATTGCAAAAAAACTACCACATCCAAGAGCTCATGGACCTCCAAAGTTTGATCTTTATTAACGAATTAAAGAAAATGCTTGATACAATTTCTCAGAGTAACTCTGCTAAAAAAGTCCATCATAATAGAGCTGAAAGAGCCTCTTTTTAACAAATGAGAGAGTGCTAAAACCCTAAAACCAACCCTAACAAGCTTAGCCACCTAACAAAGAGCCCATACCTAAACCGGAGAACCAGGAGTGAAGGGGGGCAACCACCCAGGCAAGGCGCCCCCACTCCAAACCTATGCACTAAAAACAAGCCGAGGATGAGGCCACATGTGTGAGTCTGGATGTAGGTAAGCTCATCCTTTAGGTCTGGCAGGAGCCTGAGCTAGGTTTGGGAAGCCAACTAATGGTGTAAGCTTCAGTCTTCACCTCGATCAAATCACCAGACCAATGAGTGATCTCCATCTCATCTTTAGCTGGAGATGATATGTTTGATAACTGATAATAAATCAATTGCTCTCTTAATGATGACTGAAGCTGAGTTATGATAACTCCAATCATCATAAGTGTTCCATGAGATGTCATTTAGCCTTTTATTTTACTGAATTTGGATTAATTTGGAGATTTTTTGTTTTCTCCAAAATAATCATCTTTTTTAATAAAAAATCATTTTTTAATAAAAATCAATTTTTTACTAAAAATCATTTTTACTCAAAACTGACTTTTTTGAGTAAAAAGGCATTATGTGTCTGATTGTTGATCTGAAAGTTGGTTTTGACTGGCTGGCTGATCGAGAATGATTTTTAGGTTAAGGTTAGAGCCTTCAATCATTGAATTCCGAGTCTGGATCACGAATGGATTTTTTCCATTTAATTTATGGAAAAATTAACCCAAAAAACTTAGGAAAACTAATTAAAAATTAAAAATTAAAAAAAATAATTTTTCACTGTTCGAAAAAGATTTTTTCAATTTTTTTTATGTGTCCAGATGACTTAGGACATGACCATGATCTATATAAATAATGTCTATTAGGATTATAACACTCAGTTGGGCTCTAATAACCTCCCAAGGCCCAAAATTCAACATCAGGCATTCCATCTTTGGAGGAAGCAAGAGAAAACCTCGTCAATTATACTCGCCTGAAGGCAAAGAATAATTGTCAGGGGAAAAAAACTCCCTGGAATACCCTATTTGAGATTCTACATCTCAGTAGACCGAACCACTCAAAAAATATCCTACTAGCACATTTTATTAAGAACCCCATGGGGCCATGGTCAAAATTATTCAAATAAAAAAGTGACTAGCCAATATTGGCTAGACAAGCAGACGGATCAACTGATACATTGGAATCAAGCTTTGAACAAGTCTATCAACCAGTGGCTCCTCAGGTAACCCAACTATGGTACAAAAAGTTGGATAACATTTGGCTCCAACTATGGGACGTGTGCTCGATCTAATATCTTATGCAAGGAGAGCATACGAGAACCCCAGAATCTCTGGTTTCCACATCCTGTAAAAACATCTCAACTTGACAAGAAAAACCTCAGTAGCACAAGTTTTATGAAAAAGAGCCAATGATCCAAAAGTTTCTTTATTCAAAAGAATGACAAAAGTTAACTAAAATTTTTATTTAATCCTAAATACAGAAAGAAAATGCTACAGTAAATGCTCACTTTAAGGAGCCTATTTTCCTACTCTAAGCATGGAAATAAAAATAGTTGTGTAATCATAAATCTAGTGTAGCAATCTAAGAATTTTATTAATATAAAAAGGTTTGACCTTGTCTTTGGTTACTAGCCAAAGTAAGGAAACAATTTCCAGAAAATGCAAACCTGCGTGATGATCCAGAATGGGCGGGCTGGATGGGGAATCATAGGCATGAATAATGTCGTCAAACGTCTTCCCACACTAGTAGATGCTCACATAGGATGCTTCTATCCATGACTAGATAGCGCTGATATACAAATTGGGATAATGCGACAGGTCGACTACTGCATCATGCTGATCATCAAGGCTTATCAAATAATAACTCATTGTATAAGCCCCAAGGTGCTCCAAAACATAAGGAACATCTATATGTGAAGACAATGGCTGAGAAAAAACTTCAACCAGTTGTATCCCATCTAATTCTTCACTGCACTACTTTTTCAAATCCTTATTACTGATCCTTAGATACAATTCTGACTAATCATATAAAAACTTTGACTGCTCTTCCTTATAACTTTCATAAGTCTCAGAAGAACAACTCCCCTTGCTGGACATATCATGGATGAGATTCTCAAAAATATTCTCAAAGGTATCATAGGTTGGATTTTCAATAAAAGTCCAATAGTCATCATCACCATCTATATTGGATATGATAGATGCCTCATCACTGGTATCAAGTCCATGTCTGTACTTCTCATTTTGCTCAAAACCATCTTCTTCAAAAAGATGGGTTTCAAAGATATCACAGGGGACCCAATATTCCGAAAGCTGTCTCCTCACTTGAGAAAGTGGGAGAGGTGTGACCTTGGGGGCAAGCACAGAGCTAGGTACTGTCACCTACTCCTAGCTCCTCCGTTTAGGCTAACTCCTAACGAAGCCAAGAGAAGAAGTCCCTAGCAAAGAGTTTTCTATGGCTCAATGTTTAAGTTAAGTTTTAAGATGTTTTAGATGCAGATGGGTGTTGTTTAGGAGTTACTTGTGATTAAAAATGATTAATTTTATGATTATGACACGTAAATCAAAGCAATCCATGTTTCTAGAAAGAGATCATACAGATAAGCAAAATATTTCAGACCTTACTTAAGCATTTAGATATAATTAGCAAAAATAAACCATAGACAGTTGATCAAGATAGAAGATTACTCAATTATAATGAAGGACCAGTCCCTTATGGACTCAAATAAATGCTTGAAATAAAGTCTAGGAATTAAGCTAGTGAATATTAGTTTTTGCAAGTGCTCTTGGCAGATTTTAAGAATTTTAAAGAATGCTCTTGATTAGGGTGTCAACGAAAGTTTGTCAAAGCTAGGAGACTCTTGTAAGTTTCCTCCATTTAAGACAAGTCGGTCCCGCCAAGTATCCCAGGATGATATTGTCAAGTGACCAGCTAGCTGACAATCTATGACAGCGGGAGGTTCCAGCGCCTCTACTAGGAAGTAATTTATAAGAATCCCTACAATGTTGGTGCATTGGTTACAAAGTGTTTAAGTGTTATTAGGTTACTCTTACGGGGTTTAAAGATCCAGTCCCATTTCTGGGTACTCCTATCTAGGATCGGTCAGAGCATACTCCGGCAAGGAGGGAGGGGGGTTAATTAATTAAAGGGGTGTGAGTTGCAAATTTTATTAAGTTGATCAATTAAGACTCTCCAACAGAGAGTGCTATTGACCCTACCTTATGACAGTGGTTCAAAATACTTAGCTAATCTAGATGAGACTAATGCAGGGATTATGCAAACCTAGGATGCTCTCTGATAGCGAATGCTCTTGACTTGTGTTTTTGCAAGTTCAAGAGTCTTACTTAAGAGTTAATTGATTAAACAATGTGAATAAAAAAAATCAAAGATGACTTATTAAACTCTCCAACAGAGAGCACTCTTGATCCACCTTATGGTGTGATTCAAGAGATTTAAATAGTCAATTTACTCAGAAAGATAAACAATTTAAAGGAGTAATCAAATTAATTAACGAATTAGAAGTGATAGATTAACAATTAATATTATAAGCATAAGATGCAAATAGTGATGCAGGCAAGCAAATCTAACCTAAGCATACATAAGTAAACACAACACAAGCCTCGCCAAATGGGGGAGGATGAGAGTGGGGACTTAAAAACCCCACTCAAACAAAAGTACTTTATTGAAATTATTACAATTTTCCTTTAGGAATTTAATCCCTAAAAGGGCTTTTCAAATAAAAGCATACAACTCTATTATCATTAAAATTTGCGAAAAAAAAGGAGAGTGATTTACTTTTACTTGAAACTTTTCTCAAAACTTTTCTTGAACTTTGCAAAAAGGGAAAAGAAGAAGTTTGAATGAGAACAAAAGTGTAAGGCAAAGAAGGCTTAAAATAAGAAGAAAAGGATAGGAAGAAGGAAGGAAAACAAAGAGAAGGTCAAAGACAAGAAAATGGAAGAATAGGGCAGCCAACTATGAGGCCAAAGGAGTATAAAAAATGCTGAAAATGGGGCAGCGATGAAGAATGAAGATATCTGTAATAAAAATAAAAAAACAGGACAGCGAACAAAAAGGGGAAGAAAAGGCCAAAAACAAGATGGAAGAAGGCCCAAAAACTAGGGCAAAAAGAGGCAAAAAATGGGCATAAACTAGGGCACACTAGGGCTATCCAAAAAGAAGAAAAAGAGTGGTAAAAAGAATAAAATGGGGCAGCGATGAAGGAAAGATAGGAAAAAGAAAAACCAAGCAAGGAGGAAAATGCTAGTAAGCAAGAAAAACAAGGGGATCAAGGAGCAAGGAGAGAACTAGAAGAGTGAAGTTCGGTAACCAAGAAAGTATTTGAAATTATGGATGGAACCCAAGAGAGAGAGCTAGACTCCCAGGTTTATTTTTGTATTTTGAAGAAGATGATCTTTGTAGGTCCTGCAATGAAAGTGTAGATTAGAAAGGTTGCTTGAAGACTGGAATAGAAGCAGTTGAGCTCACACCCTTCTTCAACCTGTGAAGACTGAAAACACACTACAACTCAACACAAAACGTGAGATCAAAATATATGCTAGTATGCTAAGAAAATTGAATCATGATCAACATTACATATATACTGATTACTCATGTCCATCACAATACTAATCTACTTTGGATAAATAATCAAGTTGAACTACAAATGATTGTTCTACTGTACCAACAATGGCACTCTTGAGCTAACAAATAAACAATTTAATCTCACATAAGCATTAAAAAAAATAGGGGTTGGAGACAATATCACCTCAACCAATTGCAAAAAAACTACCACATCCAAGAGCTCATGGACCTCCAAAGTCTAATCTTTATTAACAAATTAAACACTACTACATTTCGATCCAAAATCCGACGGAAAAATCCAATGGCGCATGGATTTCTCTTTTTAAACTTACCAAAAATCACAAGGATACATTTTTTTTTTGTAAATGTGGCCACAAGCATCGGTGAAGCGGAGGCTATTCTCATAACCATCGGTTAAGCAATGGCCATTCTCATAACCGTCGGTTAAGCGTTGCTTAAGCGACGATGCCTTTAATTGGTCAATGTGAAATGAAAGAGAGGCATGCTATGAATTATTAAAGAAATGCAATTGAATTTGAAAAATGAAAGGTTTTCTTACAATGGAGATTCTACCTACTTTTATATTGTTGAAAAGGCCTTTTGGCACTAACAAGGTATTTGGGTTTCAATTATTATATGGACACATAATTTGAAGTCTAGACGGAAAAGGAAAATGATCATTAACATAAAAAATGCTTAAAAATACTTTAACAATATGTAGGCATACTATTTAAATTACAATTATTTTATGTTGAAAGTATTTGAATGTCAATCAATAAATTCACTTCAACATTCCAGGTTCTTAATACGAAAACACCAATTATATTGCATGGTGCCATGCATGCCTCATGGAAAAGGGTTTGAGATGATAACAATGATGATAATGACTATGACCTAGTCAAGGTTGTTTCACCATGGATCCTTGAACATGAATGTCCCTCCACTTTCTATTAATAAATCCAATACTTAATCTTATAAATAATGGGGGTTTAATATTAAATATGACAATATACCCACCAAAGACCATGTTACAAATCCTTTTGAGTACATTTATAACTAAATTTTTAAATACACTAGAGAGAAAACTACCACATTACCCATCTTCAACCCATGTAAAATCTATCCCAACAAAAGTATCAACATCCACAACTCAATTACAAATCTAATTCTTGTCATTCTCCTTGGTTTGAAAAGTTGAAAAATTGAATGTACCATGGATACTTTTTATATTTGATGATATAAAGGACATTTTTTCGTGGTTAAAATAAAAAAAATATGCTCATAAACAATTAAAAACCACCTAAACAACCATATATTGTTATTTCACCAAGCTTTGAACATCTCTAGAACAAGGAACCTAAAGAGGTATTCATTCTCAATTTTAATATGGTTTATTATTATTTTTAGACATGAAGTGACATTATTTAAGAGAACCACTCTAGGCCAACTCTTTCTTCTCACCTTAGTTGAGCATTATGTTTTCCCTTTGGATATATGATCACATGTTGAAATACCTTATGCATTTAAAGTCATTTATCTTTCCAACCACACCTCTTTGTATCCCTCACTATTGTTAATGACCCAAGAGGCTACTCAATTATATCATGAACTTTTATTTACCCATACTTTCTATGTCAAAGATTA
This sequence comes from Pseudotsuga menziesii, assembly GCA_001517045.1. Taxonomy (NCBI): domain Eukaryota; kingdom Viridiplantae; phylum Streptophyta; class Pinopsida; order Pinales; family Pinaceae; genus Pseudotsuga; species Pseudotsuga menziesii. The sequence continues at coordinate 49,148 of LPNX011000731.1, read as the reverse complement.
ATTGACCACTCCCATCCTCAATAATGTCATTCAAAATAACCTCATCTCCCATGACACTGTATCCTATATCCATCTCCTCACCACAACCCATCCCTATTCTTATCACTTGAGGTAGAGGTAGGTATGAAAAGAAGAACCTCATTTGTTAGGGAATAAATTTTGCACCATTACCCTTTACTTGAGGTAGGTACAGAAAAGAAGAGCCTCATTTGTTAGGGAATAAATTTTGCACCATTACCCTTTTCCATTGGCTATTTTCAAAACATGATGTCTCTCCCTTCAATAATTTTAATTTTCTATTAATTAAGAATATTGTATCAAAATTAACCTAATGTGTTTTATGAACCACACTATAATATTTGTAAGCATTTTAAAAATGGCAAAACCCATTGCATTTTATATAGGCATTTATATTGTCCATCACATCAATTTGAATAAATGTCTTCCCCTTCATGTGTTTGGTGATGGTGAGAACAACATTTTTGTTTAAAATATTTTGTCATATTTGTGGGAATGCATTCCATTTGGGTTGACACTTGCATCCTCTGCCACTGTTGGTGTTTAGACACCCTCGACTCCTCCGAAAAGATCAAGGTCGAGTCCAATGGACCCCTTATCCATTAATATGGACATTGTCTCTTTGCGGGGATGGCCTCATGTGGCATCCGTTGTGTAACCCCAAAAAATACCCATGGTAATAAACTGCACCCAATGCTCGATCCAAAGACTATAAATATCTTGGATGCAATATCTATGGGTTAACTTCTTTCCAAATTCAAACATTCATCCGGGTTGTTTTTTAGCTGCCAAATCGAGCTGTATTTGTGCTACATAGTCCCTTTGTCGTCTGCAACAATATTTTCTTGGGTGTGGGTATGGGTTTGGTTAGAAATAGTTTCCCAAGAGCGCACAGGCAAGAAGAAGAGCAGCTATAGGTCGCGGAATCGCTGGTGGAGGCGGAGGATTTGGGGTAAGTTTGAAGCCATTGAATCTGTGATTTTTTGCTGGATCATTCTCCCTTCAAGGTATGGCTGGAAAACACTCTGTAGGATTTATAGTTTGCACACCATATGTTTGATGAAATTCCTAAGAGAGAAAACCCTCACTGTTGTTTATTGATACTATCGGTACTCTTTGAATCTTTGTTGTTTATATAAAAATAATGTATTGTCTTATTTTTAAGGGGAGGTCCTTTGTTTCTATGGATGATGATGTATGTAAATCTATAGGAGTGGTCATCCACTTAGCCAGATCACATTGTTTCGGCCTCTTTCGAAGCCTCCAAATTGAAGTTCTGCACTAACTAATGTTGATGTTTTGTATAGAAGCATAAATTCAATGCACTTGGCTCTGTGTGAAACCCATTTCCTGTAGGAAAATTTATTTGCTTTAACTCATATATTGAATCAAAAGATATTAAAGGGCTTCCAAATAGCCACATTTATCATGAATGGGTTCATTTGGGTGTATATAAGTATTGAACGGAATCTTTTTTGAAATATTAGATGAGGCTCAAATGGGTTTGAAACTGGATATTTTCTCGTTAGTATGACCTTGTTTACCCATCATGGCCTTGGAGTCTGTAAATGATTTTTGTTTTCCTTTTCACACAGCCCATTTGAATTAGTGAACAATAGATAGTGATACTTGCCACTGAACTGCAATGTCAAATCCATTTTGTAGCCACATGTTAAAGACATGAACACATTATCAAGGAGAGTTGAATTTGATTTCTTTTAAAATTTTAGTTTGGCTGCTGTGTTTGAAGTAGGGTCTTACTTTTAAACATCTATATTTAGTCACTAGTTGAAGCCTGATCCCAAAGGAGGGCCCATTTGTGTGATGGATTTTGAACTGGTGATTCTTTGAACTCAAACAAAAATCCATGTTTTCTAGACACCTATGTTAGCACCATGGCTTGGGAGGCCCTTACTTTCTGCTAACAAATTTTTGAATATCACGGTCATTCTGTTTATTCAGTATGTTCCATCAGATTGACATAAATTATACCTTGAGCCTTCCATTTCCTCAGACTGAATGTTTGGGCATTAACATATGGCTAATGAAATTGACCAAGCACCAAGGGTGTCAGAACTCTATAGAATACATGATAACCAAGAGTTTGTATACTAAAGAAAAAGCAATTGTTGATTATTTGTTTCATCACTTCGGAGGTAATCTGGCTAGAGCTAGCTGATCAACTCTGCAAGGACAACATCAAAAGTGGAAAAATAGAGATCTTGCTATGTTTAAAGTTTTAAAATTTAACTTGACCATTTGTTTCACTTTACTTTTCATGATTCATGGTGTAGACGTTAGGAAATGAACAACCATGATGTGAGATATTCAATCCATAGGCCGATGTTGGGAACTAGAAACATGACGTGAAACAAGATTGTTTAGATGCTATAGAAGATCAAAGTGAATATCGGAATAACTTACTTATCGGATTTTTGGTCGAAATGATCACCATGATAGTTGCTCAACCCCAAGTTTATACCTGTAGTACAATGCCATTATTTCAGTTTTGATATTATTTTTCTAACTTTGTTGCAATAAAACACTTGGGTAAATGAAATAAATATAATATACCACCTTTGGTAACCAATAAGTCAGTTAACTAAAGGATTCTAGCAGCCATGAATCTAGAGGATCCTTTCCCTCACAACTTTGGATCATAAGTGGACAGGTTAAATAGAAAGATTGAAAAGTTGAACAATAGTTTAGATTTAGAAGGATTAACAATAGAGCTCATTATAAATAATTAAATAACCATAGACTAAACTCATTAACGTAGAATCCATACAAGGTAAAGGAGATTCAAGCTATTTTAAAAGCTAAGGATACTCGATTGAAGGAGCTGTAGGCCAAGCTTTGTGCAAAAGTAGTAGATAATATGCAATTGCAGAGGTGATGGTTACCAATGTAGCTAAGGATCCTTTAATAAGGGAGAATTTAATTATTGAAGAAAAAGTATTGAAAGCAGTCTAAAATTGAAATATTGTAAAAGCATGTCTATAATTTCATTATGGAAGAATTTATTACTTGAACAATAGACTCCTTACTACTGAAAGTGAAATCCTCTAGTTTCATAGCAAATTGTCTAATCCCTAATACTAGCTAGTTTTTTCATACGATTTTTATTATTTTGATGATCAATAGAAGAAAACATGTATATATTTCTGACAATGTAAAGTGCAAAAGTTCCACAAAGACTCCACTGAAAAACAAGAACAAATCAATGAATTAATTGTTTAGTTGTTAACCAAAAAAAGGGAGGGGACAAAATTGAACACTCGCAAGATTGGAAAACTTACCGAGCTAAATACCCTTTACATGATTGGAAACCTTACTAGTTTGATCTAAAAGATGTGGATCGCTACTTCCATTAACCCCCTTAAGCCACATTTTGGCTTAAGGCTCCTTAGCCACCCACCATCAATCTCAATACTTGTTTTTGCTACCATGTTGAAAAATGGATGCGCTAGGAGTTAAACCCAGGGCCCACATCTACTAACATCAAGCCACTTGGATTTTTCATGACCTTATGAATTTGGTATCTAGGTGGATTTCTATAGCCTATCATGGGAATTCCCTTTAAGCCACACTATGAATCAGGCCTCCTAGCCATTGCCAATTAACCTCAATACCTGGTTTTGCTGCCATGTTGAAAAATGGATATGATAGCAATTGATTCCCGGACCTATCCCTGATTGGTAGGTTGTTCGTCAACCACTGTGGGAAAAACTTTGGCTCAAGCCTCCTTAGCCATGCCCAATAAATCTCAACACCTAGCTCTGATTCCATGTTGAAAATTGGACAGGCTAGGAATCAAACCCAGGCCTTGCATGTACTAACAGCAATCCACCTATCTTTTTCATGACAGGCACTCTTACCAATTTTATATGAAGGTGTGGATTTCTATAGCGTATCTCCAGCATTATGACTCAAGTCTCCTAGCCATTTCCAATTAGCCTCAACACCTAGCTTTGCTGTCATGTTGAAAACTGGACATGCTAACAATTGTTCTCTGGTCCCATCCCTAATTGGAAGGATGCTCTACCACCGAGCTACATGCCCTTTTCATGACGGGTACACTGACTGGTTCTATCTAAAATATTTGGATTGCCACCTTAAACTCTCCCCCATAGATGACACTTTGGGGCAAGCTTCCTAGGCATGACCAATCAATCTCAACACTTGGCTCTAAGAGCATTTTGAAAATTGGACAAGCTAGGAGTCAAACCCAGGTTCTATCTCTAGCTGCTCTATCACTGATCTACCCTTTCATGATGAGCACCTTTATGAGTTCTATATTAAGGTTTGGATTTCTATTTCTAGTGCACCACTTCATGCCACTTTGGCTGAGGTCTTGTTGTCACCACCGATAAATCTCAACACACCTTCCTTCAAGATACACATTGGCTTAAGCCTCCTAGCCACTAACAGCCCATCTCAACACATGGCCACTAATAGCCCATATCAACACCTGGCTCTGATATCATGTTGCAAATTGGATAAGCTAGGAATCAAAACCTCAGGCCTAGGTTGCTTTATCGTTGAGATAACTGCCCTTTTTGTGACTAGTTCAGTATCAAGGAGAGGATTGATTTCTCTAATTCTCTCCTTCAAGTGACAAATTGGCTGAAGCCTCCTAGCCAACACAGCTAAAGTTGATAGAATGTGGATGCATTTAGATTTGAATGGTTTCAGAAGCACCTAGATCTTTGAATAAATTAGACACAATTATCTGCCAAAATTAATTTATATATGGTTTATAACAGTAACGGCACTTGTTAACCTTCTTTTAAGATCAAATTTTAAAAACTGTATTACCATATCTCACTTTCTTTCATGTCTGACCAAGTTACAATAAAATCAGCCCAAGGAGATTAATTTTTAAGTAAGTGCAAAGAATTTGTTTAAACTTTAAAGTACCTTGGGATATTTTTGAAGAGGATGGAGATCTACAGGTTATTCAATCTTGACCTTAATCTTAACATTAGGTATTAAGGGAATACGATGGGAGATGGACAATTTAAGTTGAACAAATCTGCTTTCACTCACAATGTGGCCTAGGTCGATTAATTAAGATGCATTACAGATGGATCTTTGATCTTTCCCAGTTTTGTTAAGTCAATTCAACTAACATTGATTTAGTTCAGAAATTTGTGTGCATTTGAAGTAAATTTTCACATAGTTCAAGATAATTTATTTTTTAATTGCTTTAAGATATGCTGCTGAAACTATCTTATTTTGGTTTATTAAAATTTAAAACCTATGATCCATGTAAAATGGGCATTAGTCGTGTTACTTTTCCTTAACAACATCTCTTAGAAAGGTACATGCCATGCTGCATAGCCCATCTTAACTATTGAAATGTGTATGCAGCCCAGACTTTTGGCTTTATGTCAGTAGAGCATGATCTAGTTGGTTAAACCAAAAGGTTTAATGCTGTGTTTTCTGTATCTTTAGAAGAATATCTGGATTAGTTATTTTACGCGAAGTGCTAATAGGTATTTGTGTTGGTTTAATTGTTGACGGATGTAGTGGGTGTCCCTTAAAGTGGATCCATTTCCAAGTGTGAAGGGTTTTATTTAGAGTTAGGAGTTTGGATATTAGATTGGTCACTAATGGTTGTTTACAATTCTTTTACTTGACAATCTATCAGGTTGTTTAATAATATTACCTAAAGAATTAAGCATTGATTTGGTTTGTTTGTGTCCTTTTATTAATTAGATGTGGATCACAATGTTAAGACCTACTGAGTGTTAGGTAATTGTTTCTCCCATGCCCTGTTTGATGCCCCTTCTGTGTTCATTATCTTTACCCCTTTGGGAGGTTCAATTCGAGGCTCTTACCAATGCTATGAAGGAGAAGCATCATCTTGTATTTATTTCATTGTTCCCTTACTAAGAAATCTCTTTGGTACAAAATCTCATAATTTACTTGAAGCAATGGAATCCAATAAAAATAACCAGGTCATTTGAATTGTGTTTGCGGCATGACATTTGAACAGTGTCGGTTTGGTTTTGGTTGGATGGGATTCATCCATACATTTTCTAAGGGGGCATGCAATTTCAATTGATTAACACTGTTTTACAATATTGACAGTTGGCTTTATCTTGTGTGCAGTGGAGATGTTCGATCATTCTTGGTTGTTAAAGGTACCCCGTACCTGTCATTAGGCTGCTATGAGGTAAATAGATCATTTTTGTTTAAAAGTTCCTATTACATGTAGTTTTAATCTCTTTGTAAAAAATATAAGCATATGGACACCATCATTTCTTGACTGAAAGGTACTATTGCTGCTATTACAATACAATTTGCTTGGGTTGGAAATAGTTGTCTTGACATTAGCATGTTATCCTTCTACATGCTATAAGCTATCATTACATCAAAGCATTATTATTATTAACGTAAAAGAATTATTACCGTGCATTCTCATAATCATTTTGAAAAGTAAGGTAAGTCAAGAAATGAGAATGCACGGGACCATAATTTGAAAAGAGGTTTATAAAAGGAAAAGGGGGATTCAAATGAAGAGAGGTAGCGGGAGGAAGGCTGGGGTTTGGGAGTCAAGATCTGAGGTTATTGCAGGTGCTTTGAAGATCAATAGACACATAATGGATTCAGGGTTTTTTGGGACAGAGTTTGTCCATCTTCTTATGTGTAATTTTCTTCAGAAACACATGCCAAGTTAGGCCATTGAATGTAATTTGCATCTGAGTTGTAAATATGGAAATAAATGAAATACAATAGAGGCTTTAATGTATTTTGTGATCTTTTTTTCTCATGTGAAGTAGTCTTGTGTAATAGAGAGATTAGAGGAAAGGAATTTGACTCAAATCAACACTTCTCCTTATTATTTTCATGATATACAAAATGTTAGGCTTGCAACTTGTTCTCATGGTTAGATATTGCTGAATTCATACTATGTATGCTTAGCAATAGCATGTGTTGTTTCAGGACTGGATTCATTGTAAAATTGCCCAGTCCTTCATTCAATATTTATGCTCTATAACCAGGGACTCCATGCCTAATTTAGGCCATTGATCAGAGAATCTTGCTGGCCCCTCATGTCTAGTACCTTGGCCAATCTTTTCCAGCTCTCTGTACCTTGCTTTGTTCCTTTTAAATCTGCTAAAATCCTTTAATGTAAAGTTGTTAGTGAAATGCTCAGGGAAACTATCTTTATTTAAATTCAAGTGAGGGAGCACCCTCTAGGCCAAGATTTGCTTGAGACCTAAAGAAGGTTTAAAGATGTGCCCAGGATAGTTCTAACTTCTAATTATCACCTTAGAACATCCCAGGTACTAACAATATGTACCAAAATGCCTCATATGCAGATGCTTATACCTTGCATTGCATATGGAAAATTGCCAAAAAAGTTAAATTCTAAACTTAAAATAGCTAGTGGCCTCTTCCAAAAATGCCTATGAATTGCCGCAGGCAAGGATACAACTATTTTGATTGCAGCACCCATTTTAGTGACTTCTAACTAAAATAGATTGTAATGACTTGCTTATCATCCTGAATGAGCAATCAAAGGACCCCAGAAGATGTTTGATCTCATTGAAGCCATGCTGGCCCTAAATCTATAAAATGCTATGTCGTGCAATTTAGATCATGTGACAGATATTATTCCCACAGTCCTAGAGATAGAGAAGCACACATGGAGCTAATTTTCTGTGCATCAACCAAAATATAGCGGACCCAATTTGAGATGAGTTCAAAAACTGTTATGCATTTGATATTTACCGACTGTCCACTACATATCCATTTGTAACCTTCATCTATGTGCATTTTTATCTTCATGCGGCTGTTCACAAGATAAATTGTTCTCAAGTTGCACTTAACAAAATTGCTCAATTCTGGGAAGTTTCCCTGTTTAAATTTATTTAAGACAAGCTCCTCTGTAATGGTAATAGTTCATCTCTACCTCATTTAGGTTTCTAATGGCCTTTAATCCTTACAGATACAAAAGTATTAAGCACAATGCTCAATTTTTTTATTAGTCAGCAAAAAAAAGCAGTTATCAAGATTGAAATACTATTCATCAGGTATGTCGACTTTTCTACATGAAGTGAGGACATACCTCAATCCTGAGAATTTTGAACACTCTTCTTGAAACACTCTTGTCTGCTATCTTACACTGGTAACTATCTGAGACCTCTTAACTCAAATAAGATTGAAAAATTGGTAGCTAAAAGGGTGGGTCTTTTAGATAATTACTTTCTTAGTCAGCAAGCTTTTTAACAGGGAAACCATGTTTTATTACCATGCCAATTAATCTTGAGCAAGCATTAGTACATTATTGGTATGTTAATCTCTTGGGAAGTGATGTTAGCTAGATGTCTTGGCATGTCAGTTTTATTGGTTTAATCTTCATGTTGATTAAATTCTCCCATATATTTCACAGATTGTTACTTGATTAGCGCCCCAACAAAATATGAAAACTTACATGGTTTTCAATTTCACTATTTCTCAGTTCAAAGGACATCGATATTCATTTTCACCCAATGGAAGTAGAGATGATCTTTCACAGCAAGGCCTAAGTTTATGTGCTATTTTACAGAAATTATGAGACTCTAATGGATAGCTATTTTTCTTCTTACTTTTAAGGACACATAGATTGTTCCTCATTCTATTTACACCTCTACATGAATGTGATATTATTGTACCATACCAGCATGTGGATTGCAAGCTCTGGTTTGATGGCCAAAGGTAAAGAGGCAATATTATAGTAGCCTATGGTTACTGGCTTGCAGTTGTTGTTGTATAGTGGTATCTTTTTCCAAGAATGGCAGGGTTTCCTATGTTACTTCTACTATCATAAGTTCCTATGTATTGAAAAACCATAGTACATACTGAATAGATAAAAAATTAGATATACCGAATTGAATACAATTTTAAGAGATCCAACTAATAATTTTTAAAATTATTAGTTGCATGTGCAGTGAATTTGAAACTTTTTCTAGATGTTCAAGTTTTTCATGTATCTTGAATCCTGTGGCCTTGTTTCTTCCAATGCAAATATTTATCAAATGTAGAGTTAGTAACTGTATAGCTATGATAGCTTAATTATAGTTAGATTCGCTCTGATATCATAACATTAAGCTGACATAGAATGAAAAAAATGTTAATCCAAATTCAATCGAAGTTTCAGATGAGTCGGGTACATAGTTTCATTCTCGGCTTATATGGTCTCAAAATAGCACTTTATATGATATATGCTCCACTTTTAGTGGGGTTGACAACAAATTGATGTTTTGAGTAAACAGTGACTTCGTTTTCTTATTAGTCTCGATTAATAATGTAATTTTCAGCCAAATTTAGTGGTAGTTCTTTTGTCTTTTTCTGGGAAGTTGCTTTGAGAAATACATCCCAAGGTTGGGTGCTACATGGCATAACATGGGCTTAGGCCCAAGGTGTAAGGGGTATCAATTGTGCCAAAGTTGTCTGGGACTTAGTCCCAGCCCCATCCTTTTTGAAACAGGCCATTTGGGTGGGGCAGAGCATAGTGAGAACAGGACTCAGGTGAAAGCTTAATAATCCTTGTGGAACTTATCAGCTTGATAGTCTGTCAACCTCACTATCAACCAAGGGCCTATAGGTGTTTTTTTTTTTTCAAACACTTATAGCCGTCGGTTAAGCGATGGCATGTAGGTGATTTAAAAAAAAAAAATCAATACCGTTGCTTAAGCGACGGTTAAGCGACAGTTTTATTTTGTTAAGCGACAGTTTTCTTTGGTTACGTGACGGTTAGGTGATGGTTTTCTTTGGTTAAGTGATGGTTTTCTTTGGTGAACCGATGGCCATGCTGTAGAAGTGACGGCCTGTAAGTGTAGTTTTTAAATAAAAAGAATTCTCCACCGTCGGTTAAGCAATGCTTAACTGACGATTTATATTTAACTGACAGTAAATTGAGCTGTCGCTTAACCGACGGATTAGAAAGATGTCGTATAACCGACGAAAATACACCGATGCTTAAAAAAAATCATAGTGTCATACATGCAACAGGGAAGTTTCGAAAATCCGACAATACGGCCATTGAATTTTTGGTTGAAATGTAGTTGTGAAAGCAAATGCTTGATACAATTTATCAGAGTAACTCTACTACAAAAGTCCATCATAATAGAGTTGAAAGAGCCTCTTTTTAACAAATGAGAGAGTGCTAAAACCCTAAAACCAACCCTAACCAGCTTAGACACCTAACAAAGAGCCTAGACCTAAACCGGAGAACTGGGAGTGAAGGGAGGCCTGCACCCCAGCAAGGCGCCCCCACTCCAAACCTGTGCACTGAAAACAAGCCAAGGATGAGGCCACATGTGTGAGTCTGGATGTTGGTAAGCTCATCCTTTAGGTCTAGTAGGAGCCTGAGCTAGGTTTGGGAAGCCCACTGATGGTGTAAGATTCAGTCTTCACCTCGATCAAATCATGGGACCAATGCGAGCTCTCCATCTCATCTTTAGCTGGAGATGACATGTTTGATAACTGATAATAAATTAATTTCTCTCTTAATGATGACTGAAGCTGAGTTATGATAAATCCAATCATTATAAGTGTTCCATGAGATGTCATTTAGTCTTTTATTTTACTGAATTTGGATTAATTTGGAGAGTTTTAGTTTTCTCTAAAATAATCATTTTTTTACTAAAAATAATTTTTTACTCAAAACTGACTTTTTTGAGTAAAAAGGCATTATGTGTCCGATTGCTGATCTGAAAGTTGGTTCTAACTGGCTGGCTAATTAAGAATGATTTTTGGCTTAAGGTTAGAGCCTTCAATCATTGAATTCTGAGTCCAGATCATGAACATATTTTTTCCATTTAATTTATGGAAAAATTAACCCAAAAAACTTAGGAAAAGTAATTAAAAATAATAATTTTTCACTGTTCAAAAAAAAAAATTTCAATGTGTCCAGATGACTTAGGACATAACCATGATCTATCTAAATAATGTCTAGTAGGCTTATAACACTCAGTTGGGCTCTAATAACCCCCCAAGGCCCAGAATTCAACATCGGGCATTCCAGCTTTGGACGAAGCGGGAGAAAACCTCATCAGTTATACTTGGATGAAGGAAAAGCATAATTGTCAGGGGAAAAAAACTTCGTGGAATACCCTATTTGAGATTCTACATCTTAGGAGACCGAACCACTCAAAAAATATCCTTCTAGCACATTTTATTACAAACCTCGCGGAGCCATGGTCAAAGTTATTCAAATAAAAAAGTGACTAGCCAGTATTGGCTAGACAAGTAGATGGATCAACTGATACACTGGAATCAGGCTTTGAACAAATCTGTTGATCGGTGGCTCCTCAGGTAACCCAACTATGCTACAAAAAGTTGGATAACACAGCCTAAAAGTGAAAAGTGCATATTTGTTGGATATTATAAAGATGTAAAAGGTTATATACCTATTCATCCCCATTCACATGATATAATCATTATAAGAGATGTTAAATTTGATGAAAATATCTTGGCCTATGAGCCTAACTTGGTGGGTGTGCCATCTTTGGCCTGCGAACTTGATTCAGCGATTGTGCCTTCCTCTTCTTCTTCTTCTTCCAACTTCCTTGACAGGTTTCCAACTCTAGTTTCTAATGATAACAATAAGGATAAAAATCCACCTCCACCTACTCATGTTACTCCAATTGCACCAGCACCAATGCTTCCTCTATGGGTCTGTTCAACATGTGAAGCAGCTGGTGATCTTGCCGGTGATCCTAGAGTTTAACGTCAAACACGTTCTCAGTTTCAATGAGCCTCTTCTCTTTTGGCTCAAGTTTCTGAGAATCATGATCTAGAAACTTTTGCAGAAGCTTTAGGAAATCGAGATTGGGATGCAGCTATGGATGAAGAATACCTTTCCTTAATGGCAAGTGATACTTGGGATCTTGTTCCTCTTCTAAAAGGAGGAAAACATGTCAGATGTAAATGGGTCTACAGAACTAAGTATGCATCAGATGGAAGTGTTGAAAGAATTAAGGAAAGGTTAGTTGCAAAATTTTTTTTCCAAGTTGAAGGGATTGACTACAATGAAACTTTGCTCCTATTGCAAAAATGAATTCCATTCGCCTTGTTCTTTCCCTTACATCCTTACTTAACTTGGAAGTCCATCAAATGGATGTCAAGTCTAACTTTTTACATGGTGATTTACAGGAGGGAATTTACATGGAACAACCTCCTAGATATGTTCAAGATAACTCTAGCCTTGTCTGTCTCCTTAAGAAATCCTTATGTGACCTTAAGCAAGCTCCTAGGGCTTGGTATACAAAAATGGATAGCTTTCTCCTTGACACTGGTTTTTTGAGATGCAATTATAACCGCAATGTCTATACCAAGAAAGTAGGAAACCATCTCATCATCTTTATATATTTGGTTTTTGGACCATTTTGTTTTCTAATATTTTTATTTATTTAGTTTTTTTGTCAATTTTAATTTAGGATTTTTTATTGGAATTTTGTTGATGAAAATGGACAGTTTTTTTTATGACTTTCTGTACATGTTTTTTATTCGGATTCGAATGAAAATTTGTAGCCATCATTTATTATTTTAAAACTAAAAAAAAGTTCAATATCATTTTATTTTTATTGGATCATAATTAAAAATAAAGTTGGAAGAAATTATGCAAAATTATAATTTTTTTTGTACATTTAAAATTGTTTATATATAAAAAATAAAAATAAAGTTTAAAAAAAAGATATAAGATGGTAAATTTCATGTTTATGTATTTTTTTTTAAATATATATATATATATATATAAGTATGATTTTATGATAGATTCTTAGCTAAAATGAATGTTTGCTAAATTTATCAGATTGAATTTATAATAATTTTCTTATATGTAATTATTTAGTTGATATCAACTTACATTTTACAATAAGAGTTAATATTTAATTTCATATTGTAATGATGGTCGCGATTGATAAGCATAGCTTACATGATTTTTGGTATGCACTTTAACTAACTATTATTTTCAACGGAACCATTGTATTGATCCTACATGCTACAAGTACAATAGCTCATAGCAATTGTTGTAAGAGGATGTGTCATTCAGAAGTAGTGAAATGCAAATTTATGCTCCACATTGTCGCTTCTTTTAGTTTGTTTTAAATATACACAAAATATCAAAACTAAAGAGATTTTAGTTGGATCTTTATGTGGGAAATTTTCTTGTCTCAATGTATATATATACTCATTGTTACTCATATGAATTTCCATAAAATAGCTTTATTTCTTTTTCTCCAAGTTGATCTTTAGTTTTCTTCTACATGCAACTTCGGTGTTAATACTTACATATATAATGTTAAAATTAAAACATCATATAATTTTTTTTTGTTTAGTGGAGTATATTCAACTTACATCTTGAAAACAAACACTGATGTAATATTGAACTATCATAAATGCTACTTCACTTTAATATTTTGAGGGAAATTAACACTTTAACATTGTGAGGTTGAACTATCATAAATTATGTTGCACTTTTACATTGGGAGACACATTAACATTATAACATTGTGAGGTTTTATGGAAAAGGTCACAACAATATAAATTTAACTTGGATTTATTTTATTTTTAATTAATAGAATATTAAATAATTAAATAATATTTATATATTTAATAATTAAAAGATGTTTTTTTAATTAATAATGTTTGTTAAAAATAAATTAATTGTAATATAAGAATTAATGGTTTTTTATTATTTTTTTGGAATATATATTAATAAGTAAGCCACTTATTTGGAATTAGATTATGTTGACATAGTTAGTTATTTTTCATCTTTCTATTTTACATTAATAATATTGTTCTTGTGATAAAGAATCTCTATAATTTTGACAGAGAATTAAAGATACTCAAGGTTTTTTGTTTTTATTTTTTATTATGTTTACCATTGTTAACAACATTAAAGCACAAGTTATGATAATCAAATCCAAAAAAAAATTTATCTTAATTTTGTGTATTACAACATTAGTTTAAATAAACTCATTCCATACACTTATTTTAGAATTCATCTTGACTATAAAATTAAATAGAACTATAACATCTAGAAAAAGTACAACTTATCACGTTAATGTTGATGTCTTGCTTCAGAAAACTGACTACGTATGAAATGTGAAAGAAACAATCATTTTTTTGTCGAAAAATCAAGTCAAGAAATGTTTTGCGGCAAACATCAACACTCTTGCAATGACACATTACTTCCACATGTCATGGTCTTGCCAATTGTGTGATTTGTCTTTCAGTAGTAATTATGATGTTTTAGTGACAAACATTTGTCTCAACACCAACAATGTAATATCCTATTTCAAATATAGTGTATTGTTTCAATTGCAATAATTATCAAGGACAAAAAGGAAAAAAAAAATCAAATTAAATTTAAATATTTCTTATTGCTTTTTTTTATCTTTTGTTGTTTAGTATTTACAAAACATGTTTCTACATGGATACTTTTATATGCATATGTTTTATGACTTGAATCTTTTGATTTAGTGGATTTAGATTGTTTATTCAATTAAGTATAAATACATTTGTAATAAGTCAAAAAATAATAGATTTTTTTTTCTAACTATTTCTGCTTAACCTTTTACGTTGCGTGTATACCTAGGGTACTTTCATGTGTAACCAAGGGAGAGAAGGCTAGTTTTTATGACCAAGAGGGGTGTTATTGAGCAATGGTGGTCATGGATGGTCCCTTTGGTCATCATTCAGGGATACTATGGCTTAATGATGTTTTTGACTTCCCTTTGTCGGGGTTTTTAACATCAGGGTTGTTGCATGTGGGCCCTAAGGGTTCACCAATGGGTAATATGGGTCCATATCTTATTTACTTGCTCAAGTGGCCTTTGCTTCAGAAGTGAGACCTTCATCTACACTCACATCCACTTATTACACCCTCCTCACCTCTTAGATTGCTAACGCACTCTCTCACTGGCCTTATCTCCTCAGAGGAAGACATCTTCCATGCGAGGCCTTCTTGATTCTTTCAGGAGGGAGTTGACGGATTATACATCATTCTAGGGGTTAGATCGGGTATAGCACCCTCGCTCCAGCTCACTCCATCCTTTTTTCCAAAGTGACTCACTTATTTGAGGGTATTTTGGCACCTACGGGTAAAAGTACCTTGCATAGCCTACCTTGAGCCTACCTTAGGCTATATTTTATTATTTTTTTCTTTTAATTTTCAGTTGACATTTTATAATTTCAAATTGACTTATTTTAAGGCATGTAGGACCAGATATTTTTAAAAAGTCAGTGTGAGATCATATAAATATATCTCTTCACTTTCATTTTAAAGACATAACTTATGGGATAATACACTATGCACCATTTTGCCCTTGCTAGGGCTCTTTGGATGGATGTGCTCCTCTTGTGGGTGTTTTTTCCTGGGTAAATGCAATCTTTTTCTGGTAATTGTTTGGTCAATTTCTCTTCTTTTGGTGATGCTTTGGTTTTTTGGATGAAAACGAGCACAAAGAGGTGAGGCTACTCATCTTTTTGTTTGAATGTTGGTGGATGTTCATATTCAAGTATTAGTGGTAGCCTTAGTGATGGACATTTTCCTAGGATAGGCCATTACCTTTCATTCTTGTCATCTTAGCAAATTGAGACATGTCTTCTTGTGAGGGTTCCCTAGGGTTTCTCCTTAGTGTTTCTAGGCTAGTTGCTTAACCTAAGAACTCTTCCTCTTAAGGTTAGCCATCCTCCCTAGATTCCCTACGTTATCGCAGGGATTTTTGCAAGGGTTAGTTCCCTTGGTTTTCACACCTTTTCTCTTCTAAAAAAGATAGTTCTATGGTTAGTATAGGATTAGTTTTAGGTCATATTTATGCTCACAATTTTATGTTTGAAACCGTACAGATAATTTTTTATTTTTTTTTTTGCACTTTTGGCCCTCCCTAAGATTTTGGCCACCTTCCCCACAAATTATCCCTCGGCTCTAAAGCCCTAAAAACCCTCAGGAAGATTTATAGGGAACCCTAAAAATTTCAAAATTTCAAAAATATAATTATTTTCCCTAAAAGGCCCTAAAATGGTCCTAATTCTTACCTAAAACCCCTAACTTGTCTTTAAGAACCTAATAGACCTTTTCTAACCCTCGCTACACTCTCCTAAGGCCATTATCTACCCATTAGAGGAAATTTGGGGTCTAAAATGGGCCTTATAAGAAAACACACCAACAATAAATTTTGTGAGTTGGAATTCAGTAACCAATAGAATTTTAATAAAATGAGTCAACCATAATGGTTAAATTGACACATTTGTCATAAAAAAACCTACTTTTTTTGTTCGTATTTTCGACATATCTCCCTGTGTTTTTACTTAAATTTCGAGTGGGACAAGTCATTGGATGTGGAATATAATTCCACATCCAATGAGTACCCACACTGCATACTTTGTATGGACCCCACTTCCCCAAAAATAAGAAATACCTGAAAAAACTTGATGATGATGTCATCATCACTTTTTTCAGGTATTTCTTATTTTTGGGGTAGTAAGGTCTATCAAAAGTATGTAGTGTGGGTACGCATTCGATGCAGAATTAAATTCGACATCCAACAAGCTCTCTCACTCAGAATTTGAGTAAAAATATAGGGAGATATGTCGAAAATACGAACAAAAAAGTACTTTTTTTCATTCTTCCTCCAAAATTAATACATTAGAGGAAATTTCAACTCAAAATGGGCCCTTTAAATTTTATTCAAATTCCATTTCATCATGTGTTAGCCAATGAAATTGATTTAAATTTGAAATACCATATAGGTCTTAAACACTTTTTTAATATAAATTTGGGGATAGGTATCATAAAAAGAACTACTTTTTTTGTTTGTATTTTTCACATATCTCCCCGTTGTTTTGCTCAAATTTAGATCGGGAGAGCTCGTTGGATGCGGAATTAAATTTTTCATCCAACAAGTACCCACTCAGCATACTTTTGATGGACCCCGCTACCCCAAAAACAAGAAATACCTAAAAAAATGAAATGATGTCATCATTTCATTTTTTCTGGTATTTCTTGTTTTTGGGGTAGCGAGATCCATCAAAAGTATGTCGAGTGGGTACTCGTTGGATGTGGAGTTTAATTCCACATCGGACGAGCTCTCCCGATCAAAATTTGAGTAAAAACACGGGGAGATATGTCAAAAATACAAACAAAAAAGTAGTTTTTTTCTTTTCTTCCTCCAAAATTAATAAATATTATTTTATTATTTTAACTATTATTTTATTAGTTCATTTTAGGAGGTCCATTTTGAGTTGAAATTTCCTCTAATGACTATTATTTTATTATTTTAACTATTATTTTATTAGTTCATTTTAGGAGGCCCATTTTGAGTTGAAATTTCCTCTAATGACTATTATTTTATTATTTTAACTGTTATTTTATTATTTTCCTTAGGAGGCCCCTTTTAGACCTCAAATTTCCTCTAATGCTTGTTTCAACCCTCCTTTCTCGGGTATGTTCCTCCTTGTCTTTCCCACTAGCCGGCCCCATGTTGTTGCTCCTTTGTGACAACCTTTCCTTAACCCCACAGGGCTTCCCTTTACAGTGGCAACCCTCTCCCTTATTTTTGTACCTTATCCTTAACCTATGCAATGACAAGGAAAACGTTAGTATGCTTTGTTAGGGAATATTAACATAGACCATTTTTCATACAATCTGCATACAAACTAATCACAATTAATTATATATCATTGGTTTCATTTAGAGCCAATGTCGATTGTCAGCATTCCTTTCATCATACATACAGTTTGCAAATAATGTACAAGGTTAGGTTAATGCAATTGTTATATTAGTGCCTAGTTATCCATTGGATGCAAGATTTATGTGCTAAGTCACATTCACATTGTTAGCTAACATTGTTTGTACAAGTTCAATAATGTTTCTATGATGGGTGATTGAATGGAAGCTACTATACTCATGCGTGAAAATAAACGATAACACCTGATAAGTAATGAACTTATAAGGAGTGCTCCTATGTTCTTTTCATGATAATGGTTGTTATATATTTGTTATGCTGTTTTCATGACTTGGATTTAAAATCATGTGATAATGTTGCTACTAATGTTGTGATCAAGGACTGATGATAAACATACAATTTATAAATCATTATTGCTGATACAAATATTGTATGTATTGTTGTTCATTATTTTCACATAATTGATGTTGCTATAAATAATCAATGTGGTATGCTGGATGACATATTATACATGCTGCTATACTAATGTGTTATATGATATTTGCACAGGTACCTTGTTTTTTACACTTGGGAATAAGGAAAACCTCTAGGTGGTTATACTATTGTTCATTGTTTTAAATGTTCAATGATGATACAAAAACTAGACGAGAAGTCACACATGCTTGGGTCTTATTGATAACTACTTGCACTTGATTGCACATGTGCTTTGTTGGATAACATTTGGACATACCATCACTATAATAACTACTCTATTCACTTTTTAGATTCTACTGAGGCACTGATCATTAAAAACCTAGAAAGAGAATAATTTATCTTAGTGTCTTTTCATAGTCGTAATAGGGCTCTTCCCTAGGAGGCTTAGGCTTCAAAACAAGTTGGGAGAATTTGACTAAGGTAATAGTGGTCACCTCATCCCAATATGCTTACCATTTTCTTGGAATTCCATTTCAACTGGTAAAATTTTGGTGTTGTTGTTGCGGACCATTTCAAAATTTTAAGCGGTTGATCTAGAGTCATTCACACACCTGGAAAGAATGACATTTAGTAACAGAATTGAGGTAAGCATTTCTTGGTATTTTGAAAATATTATTGCCAGTGACTAATATTGCAGATCTTACTTGACGAATGCACAAAGAACTTATCCCACCCCATTAATTAGCTACACCCTTATTTTGTTTAGTACTATTGTGAGATTTGTTTAACTAACGTGGCAGGTCTCACCTCATGACTCCAATAAAAGAAAAATAAATAATTTCTCTTCAAATACAAGGAAGCATGACAAGATGGCATCTAATTACAAATTGTTGATGGATACATTGTATCTTTTGGGCATTATGATATTTCGACATAAGTATGCCATTCAAGATGGCAGGAAGGATTTTTTCCCATTGTTCTAGAAGTATAAGTACCATGAAACAACACACCTTAATGAATTCATGCAATTCATCTAGGAAAGCAATATCGTGCAGGAAGATACCAAGACGAGGCTATTTTTATTATCTCTTCACCTAGAAGACAACTTAACTGTCAGGAATTGGTATGAGGGATTTCCTCACGAATGTTTTCCTTCACTCAGAGAGTTCATCAATCCATTAAACATGGATTGCGATTATAGTGTTGAGGAACATGAAAGAAAGGCCATGATCGACAAAATATGGAAAGAAACAGTCAAATCCAGCTAGTCACAAGAATATTCGAGTGAATAAATCAAAGATGATATTCCATTTGAATTTAAATATCCCAATAATTCGACTGTTGTCGAAATATAAATAGGCTTCAAAATTTCCTCTTGATCTATCAAACTTCTAAGGATATCTACATGAGTTACCATAGATATTCTAGCATACCTTCAAGGGTGGCGACGATAATGTCACAAATCATGTGGCTTAGCTTATGAATTTGGATTCAGAATATGATATTAAAGAAGAAGAAGATATTTACATGCGATCATTTGTCCTTCACGTGGGAGGAGATTCCCTTTCTTGGTTTGTGGGCCTATATAAAGGAACACTAGCATCCTTTTAAAAATTGGTGGAAACATTATGTATCGACTGTAATTCAAAGAGGCATGACAAATGGATACCTCATATCAACATGTGAGGGACATGTTCAGGAAGGAATCCAAGAACAAGGATTAGGTCAAAGCAACCATTTTCCAAGGTATAACTGATGATATATCAATCATGATAGAGGAATATCCCAAGAAGATGAATATGATGACGGTCCTATATATGAATATCCAAAAGTCCTAACTAAAGAAGCTAAAGAACATAAAGATAGGATGGCAGTTCTCCCTTTGAACATAAAAAAAATCCTTATGATATACCAGATCTCTGGGAACATAGTGACGAGAATTATGAGGAATATGGTTATTCAGATTTTATGGGTCTTCCTTTCTATGATTCCTCAAGACTAGGTATCATTGTCTCCATACGTTGCAGCAAGGGAGAACAACTTGATGAAGTTACTTAGATTGAGCTGGAATTTGACACTATTTGGGATGATGATCTAGGAGGATATTGGTGGTCACCCACCTATTCCACTTGGACCCCCACCATTGTTTCTTTAATTTTTCCAGTTTCTTTAATTATAGCACAATTTACTATTTTTGGGAGTTTTCGGGTTCTAAACTTCTAGAGCTGTTTTGAGGCCCTAAACAACGTTTTTTCGGCATTGAATGGTCGAGAAAATATGAGCACATTCCTAACTTGATATTTTCCACCTATGGATGTAGTCCTTAAATAGATATTTCTAACTATGTATCATATGCTTCAAACGGAGGTAGTATGCTAAAGTTACAACCCTGGGAAATTGATGTACCAAGTTACCCAATGGGTCCCACATTCTAGAGTTTCACATTCTAGGGTTAGGTTTTTGGATTTGTAGGGTTTCCATTGTTTCTCAATAATATATAGTCCTTCTAGCCTCATTGTAACACAGAGTTCAAAGGCATGTAGCCACCACATCTCTTCTCGGAGATAAGTTACCAGCACTCTAGCTAGTTTATTTCCATTGTGTATGTAATCAAGTTTAAGTTATTGATTAATGAAATGAAGTGTTATTTCCACTGTATATTTTTTTCTATGGTTATTTTTGTATTATGTTGTGCTCATTCATAAATCAGGATAAGTGGTATCAAAGAAATATGCTCTGTCTTGATCCTTCTTTGCATGTCCCCAATGAGGACGGGGTATAAAGAGTTAGGGCTCGATCTGATTGAACCTTTGCCAGATCAGCCTCACAAATCCTGATGGCCACCCATGGGGGATGAAAATAAAGACAAGCGTGCAGAAGATTGTATCAAAATGTTGCTCAAGGAGGACCTTGAAAAAAAAAAGGAATGCGATGATGGATAACTTCTCCCAGATCCTTCAATGACTTCCCACTGGTGACACAACTGCATCTAGTAGCCACTCTGGAGGCACAACCCCTTTTAAGGTACAAGTAAACTTTGACATTCCTATATTTGATGGATGAATAGATGCAGACGTCATAGATAGGTGGTTAAATCTATTAGAATAATATTTCTCGGTTCATGAATTTTCTGACCGAGAGAAGATTACTTTTCTCTTCTAAAAGTTGCCCACCATGTCAAGGACTAGTGGGAAACCTACTGTGAGAGAAAGGAAAAGGAGGAACCCTCTCTGTTCTCAGCCATACCCACTTGGAATTCTTTTTGAGATGCCATAAAGGGACAATATTATCTAGTGGGGAGTTATGAGGACAAGTACATACAATGGAATACACTGTGGCAGCAAAGAGATCAAGATGTGCATGAGATGACAAATCTGTTCCATACCCTGAGCACCAAGTTGGGTATCAAAGATTCAGAGAAACATTTGGTGCTGAAGTATTGCAGTTGTCTGCACATATACATTCAGGATCAAATGGAATTCCTCGACATCTCCTCGCTTGGTACGACATATCGGTATGTTGCCAAAATTGAGCAAAAATTCAAACAGAAAAAGTGATACTTTGGATCTGTGAATCAAAAGCAAGGGAAAGATGCCCCCAAAATATAGAAGCAAGGACACAGCCAAGGCATGGAGACTCAAGAAAACTTGCCAAATCCTCAAGGAAAGAGAAACACTATAAAGTTGAAGAAGGAAGTGGGAAAGTGGTGCTCGTTCCATAAGAGCCCCACTCACAACACAAGTGAGTGTCGAGCCAAGCAGTCACTGGTGGCTGAGATAAAGGCCCTCTAAATCAGATGCATACTTTGATAATGAATTAGAACTCAAGAAGAGGAATGACCAAGGGAAGAATATTATCGATGCAGACCCCAATGCCACCATTTCTACCAAGAAGATCTAAAAGGAAGAACCAAAGGATTTAGAGGAGGAGGACCGTCTTTTCCACTCCCATATGTGGGTAAAGGGTTCCTTGCTACAGTTCATTCTCAACAGTGGGAGCCAAAAGAACCATATTTTAGCAGAGATCGTGAAGCGGTTGGGTATGACGAGCACAACACACCTGCAACCTTACACCATCAGGTGGCTTCACTAAGGATGTGATCTCTGCGTCATCCAGTAGTGCCTCCTTCCCTATAGCATCAAGACCTTCACCGATGAGGTACTATGTGATATTGCTCCTCTTGATCTTTGTGATGTATTATTAGGTCAACCATACTTATGGACGTGACATGCTATGTATGGGTCTCGGCCTCATGATGTTATTGTTACGTTGGGAAATAATTTGTATCCTAATACCAAAGGTACCACCTCCTACTGCTATCTCTTTGGTTACTACAAAACAATGCAGTAAGCTCATTTCCAAAACCAGGAAGTTTTTTTTCTTGATGATCCACCCTTAGGGAAAGAGAAGATCGTGGCCATGACCTCCAGATAGGGCCCCTCTACATGATAATAACAAATGGACAAGGTTGTGGACGAGTATCGGACACATTCACCTCACCCACCAGGGTGCCTCTCCACTATCAGGTCAAGCACCCAATCGATCTCGCGCTAGGTGTGTCACTGCCCAATGGACCGATCTATCAACGCTATGTTCTAGAGAATGATGAAATTAAGAGGCAAATTCAGGAGTTGCAGTAGAAGGGTCACATCTGGCCAATTTCATTGCCCTATGGGAGCCCAATCGTGTTGGTACAAAAGAAGGATGGTACTTGGATACTCTGTATAGACTATCGTGCACTGGACAAGAGCATTGTCCGAAATAGGTACCTACTCCCTCAGATTGATGACCTCTCGGACAAGCTTAAAGGGGCAAGATATTTTAGCAAGATTGACTTAAAGTCTAGGTATCACCAGGTACTGATCAAACCGATTGATGTTTGGAAGACTACCTTCAAAGCTAAGGAGGGTCTTTTCGAATGGTTGGTCATGCCTTTCGGGCTGACAAATGCTCTTGCAACCTTCATGCGACTGATGGATGACATCTTGCGGCCATTCACCAACTCATTTGTGGTAGTGTACTTGGATGACATCCTGATATTTATCCAGACTTGGGAAGAGCACCTCGACCACATCCGACAGGTCCTCCAAACATTGCGGCAACACAAGTTGTGTGCCAATTTGGACTAGTCCACTTTTGGCATGACCTAGGTTTAGTATCTGGGATACATTATTAATGAGTGTGGGGTACATGTGGTTCCAACCAAGATCCAAGTAATTCGAGATTGGCCAGCCCCAACTACTCTAATAGAGCTTCACAACTTTATGGGCCTTACTAATTTATACCGTAGGTTCGTGTTGGGATTCTCTCATATCACTTGGCCCTTCAGTCAAGTAAGCAAGGGAGGAGTGAAAGAAAAAAAAATGGTTGGAAACTTAGCAGAAGGAATTTATAGAATTGAAACATCACCTCTGTTGTTCCCTAGTGCTCACATTACAAGAATTGCAACAACCATTTGAGATCGAGACAAATGCCTCTGACTATGCTATTGGGTCAGTCCTTACTCAACAAGGGAATCCAGTGGAATATCACAGTGAGACACTATCCAACACAGTCTGCAAATATCCCACTTATGGAAAAGATATGTATTCCATTGTACATGCTTTCCTACAATGGAAGCATTAGATTTTGGGGAAGGAAGCGATCATCCACATAGACCACCGACCCTTGCAGTTCATACAAACACAAGGGAAGTTACAGAATGATCTCCATCATAAGTGGCCCACATATCTACAACAATTTCATTTTAACATCAAGTACAAGAAGGGAAGCACCAATAATGTTGCATACTGCCTCAACTAACCATTGATCTTGGCGATAACCACCGTGCTCAACTCTTGTGGGCACAAGATTTCTGATTGGTTTCTTCTCTACAAGAGCAATCCAGAATTCAGCCACACATACCAGACACTCTTGGAGGGAAACCAAGTTCCAAAATTTCACCTCTAGGATGTACTACTATGTCACATGGGACACCTTTGTGTTCCTTCAAGCGAGCGTGCCAATATGATTTGGGAAGCACACTACAGTTGGGTTGCTGGGAATTTCGAGGTAAAGAAAATAATGGTAGTACTGTAGAAGTATTCCTATTAGTAAAACCTTCAACAGAACATTGGGAAGTATATTTAATCCTACACTGCCTGTGCCATCTCCAAACCATCCATCAATAAGCAAGGCCTTTATACTCTGTTGTCGAACCCTAGTCGACCTTGGAAATCCATATCCTTGGATTACATGTAGGGAATTCCTTCTAATAATCATGGCAATGATTGTGTGTTTGTGGTTGTTGATAGATTCTCATAATGGCGTCTTGAAAGAAGAATATCACAGCAGAAGCCACTACTAAACTCTTCTTTGAACGAGTGTGGGTAAACTTTGGGATCCCATAGTCTATAATATCATACTGGGATAGTAGGTTCCTTAGTACATTCTAGTCTAGACTATGGTTAATGCTAGTCACCAAGCTCACAAAGTCCATAGCTTTCCATCCCCATACTGATGGCTAGATAGAGGTCATCAACAGGATGATCGTACACATTTTGCACATGTACAAATCAAAGCATCCACGCACATGGGATGAGAGCCTCCCCTATGTACAACACAGCTATAACTAGGCCCTACATAGCTCAACCAACCATAACCCCTTTCAGGAGGGCTTCGGATTCCAGCCACTATGTCCCATTGAGGTAGCCATTGCATTTGTAGTTACTCAGGATGATTCAGATCATATCCAGTCTGAAGTTTCCAGGGCGAACAACTTCATTGAGTGCATTCAGCACATTCACCAATAGTTTCATGACATATTGGAAAGGTCCAATCCCAAGTACAAGCAGTGGCATGATCAGCATCGGGTGCAACACAACTTCCAGGTGGGCAACAAACTGTGGCTACATTTGCAGAAGGAGCGCCTCGCTGGACCCCATCGCAAGATTCGCTTGCTCTGATATGGGCCATACACCATCATTAAGTCTATCATGGACAATGAATTTGAGCTCAGTATTCCACCATTCCTTAGTCTGCACCCAGTGTTCAATGTGGACCACCTTCGATCCTACTTTCCACCTTTACTGAACACATCAGATGTGGTAGAACGACTCACGCCAATAGAGTTAAACCCTAACTGCATGGAACAATCCACAACTGATCGAATTATGGAAACACAAATTAAGAACACCCGCCAGCAAAAGATCCATCTATATCAAGTTCTTAAAGCAGGCCAACTCCTTCACCAGGGAAAGTGGCTCACCAAGAACCAAGTTCAGTAGAAGTTTCCTCATCGCATTGAGGAACTCAATGCAATGGGGACCATTGCTTCCTAAGGAGGGAGGAATGATCCAGGAGGAAATTGGTGGCCACCCACCTATTCCAC
Organism: Pseudotsuga menziesii; assembly: GCA_001517045.1. Lineage (NCBI taxonomy): Eukaryota > Viridiplantae > Streptophyta > Pinopsida > Pinales > Pinaceae > Pseudotsuga > Pseudotsuga menziesii. The sequence continues at coordinate 23,660 of LPNX011000731.1, read as the reverse complement.
TTGGACCCCCACCATTATTTATTTCAGTTTTCCAATTTCCATAATTATAGCACAATTTACTATTTTTTGCAGTTTTTGGGTCCTAAACTTTTGGAGCCGTTTTGAGTCTCTAAACAAAAAAAAATTCGGCCTCGAATGGTCAGGTAAATATGGGTTTGTTCCAGAATCAATATTTGTTTTTTATGGATGTAGTCCTTAAATATATCTTTCTAACAATGTATCATGCGCGTCAAAAGGAGGTAGTATGCTAAAGTTATGACCCCCACAAAGGCCCACATTCTAGCATTTCACCTCCTAGGGTTAGGTTTTGGATGTGTAGGGTTTTCATTGTTTCTTGATAATATATAGGCCTTCGAGCCTCATTGTAACACAAATTTCAAAGGCATGTAGCCGCCACATCTCTTCTCAGAGATAAACTACCAACACTCTAGCTAGTTTATTTCCATTGTGTATGTAATCAAGTTTCAGTCATTGATTAATGAAATGAAGTGTTATTTCCGCTGCATATTTGTTTCTATGGTTATTTGTGTATTTTGTTACATTCCTGCATAAATATGGATTAGATGAAGTGCTTTCAATCATCTTAAGCAAGGATGATAAGGACATGATTTATGAAGACCCTATGGAATGAGATAGGATTGTTCCTTCCCCTTATCAGGATAATGGTGAATAATGGATGAAATATTTTTCCACCATAACTTAAGATGAAGTATCGCTAGACTTTGCATATAGTTTACATATGCATATGGCCCATTATGATGAAAAGTTTGAATATTTGGGACTTAGTATCTCTGGTGATTCTTCCATGATATCTTTTCCATACTCATCCTGTAGTAGGGAATCATGTTACATAAAGGATTATTTTGCATATATTCAGCATATTATGAGCCCATATTATCACTCACAGTTGTGCTCCTCAAGAAGCGATGAAGAATTTGTGAAACCCACTCTACCCTACATCGATAAGCCCTTAGTGATACATCTCAAAAAGATCAAGGAAGGTATATGGAAAAGTATTATTTTTATTCCTTAGTTTTATAATATTTGTTGTTTATCTTTTCATGTGAAGCATGAAGATATGAATTATATTATTGACAATTTCAAGAGTTAAAGGATTATTGGGGTTACTGACATGATTCTGGACAAGATAAGTAATATTATTGTATGTCCAAAGAAACGCCTGAGTAAATGCAAACATAGGTTGCTAATCACATGAGAATGTTTGTGAGATATGACTCTATGAATAACCTCCCATGTTCAGTATTTATGGGTGGATTTCATGAATATTTTTTTCTTAGAAGATGTGTATGATGAATTTGTCGGATACGTAAGTCCTCTATAAGAATGGATCAACAAAGCTTGTCAAAAGGATGCTTCTTTGTGGTACCAATTTCAAGTCTTGTAGGTTCTTAAGAAGGTATGTCTTCATGACCTCACCCAGATAAATGTCCTGGTATAGAATTAAGATATCATAAATGAGGTATTTTCATGGATTACATTAAAGGACAAAGATAAGATATCGGGTATGAATTGATTACTTAAATAGTTACATTGGTGGTATGATTTTACTTAACATATTTTGGATACTAATTTTAGGTTAGGTTACTTGCATTAGGATTTCTAATGTGCATTGCATTTGATCTCTTTTCATCATCTTGTTAATTTTTATTGTTCTTAGTTTGTTTCCATCATTTTGCAAACAAGGCATGACAAAGTGTTTACCCTGTGATGCTTTTAATCCCTTTGGACATATAATATGTGTGTAGTTCTATAGGTACAATAATATTCATAGGTTCTCGAGCACTTTCTAGAAGAGCACACGTCCCATATTTTGAGCCAATGTTACATTGCCCCTATACCCAATGCACCTTTAGGTGTACCCTAGGGAGAGAATGCCAATTTTTTGGACCAGGAGGGGTGTTATTGAGCAATGGTTCTCATGGTTGGGCCCTTCTGTCATCCTTTAGGGGTAATATGGCTTAATGGCACTACTAAATTCCCTTTATTGGGGTTTTTAATCTCACGGTTGGTGTCTATGGCCCCTTAGGGTTCACCACTGGGTCATATGGCTCCATATCTTATTTACATGATCAAGTGTCCTTTGCTTCAGCATTGAGACCTTTGTCTACACTCATAGCCACTTATGACACCTTCCTATCCTCTCATATTTCTGGTGTCAGCTCTCCCTGTTAGTTTTTCAACATTCAAGCTAGCATTATGTTAGGATCTTTAACTGAGAGAACAACAAGTACAACAATCAAACACAAGAGACAATGAACACAGTGTTTTTCATCGAGCAAACCATAAATGGAGAAAACCCCACAACTTCCTTAGAGATAAAATCAACACAAAAGGTTAAACCCCAAAACAATAAGATGCACTCCCGACAGCAGTAATCTTCTTCTTGTCTAGCCCCAGTGTCTTATCCTTCCTCAACATAGCGCTACACTTGAGTGTGTGAGTGATGTGTGCTAAATAGAGAGTCCATCTCTCTATTTATACTAATCTCGACATGACTAAAACCCTACTAGGGCCAACCTCTACTTGGAGATTCTAATAACCCTAGTGCCCAGGAACTATGGAGACTTTAACCCTTAGACAATCAGAGGGTTACCCACAATGACTTGACATGACTTGTTTACATTATTGATTCTCCCGATCGAAACATCGGGTTATGATATAACATGATACCATCCCAAAATAAACATCAGGTTACAATAGATAACAAATACAAGTGAATACATTCTGAAGTTCCAATTACAACAACACTCCCTCTTAACTAGGAAGGTATTCTCTCGACACAATTTTCATCACTGGTCTTCTTTTCTAGATATTCTCGTCATCTGCATATTCAAGTCATCTTCATCTTCGAGTCATATTTCATCTAGATTTGGATAATCACTTGATCTAGATCATCGTCACTGGATCATACTCGATATGGATCATCGTCATTGGATCATACTCGATCTGGAACATCACTGGATCATCATCATTGGATCATACTCAATCTGGAACATCATTGGATCATACTCGATTTGGAACATCACTGGATCTGGATCATCACTCAATCTGGATCATCATTACTGGACTGGATCTAGATCATCACTGCTGGATCTGGATCATCACTCAATCTGGATCTCTCAGAGTCATCATAACTGGATCTGGATCATAGGTCGATCTAGATCTCATCTGGTCATCATCATGTGTGCTATCTCATGATTCTTTTCATCATAGGAAGTTATTTAAAGCTAGCCTTCTTTCATGCTGGTTGTAAGCCTAGCCATCATGTAGGTCTTCTTTAGTGCTTATATCTGACCTACTCATCAGAATTTCCTTCCCAACACTTACATCTGACCTACTCATCATAAAGGCACGTCCAACACTCACATATGATCATGTAGAAGCCTACAATCACATCAGAAAGGCCCAACACTCACATTCACCCGCTTGACAGGACATCACTATGATCTGTGAAAAGGATTTAGCACTTATATTTGACCTGGAAGGAACTAAGTCCTCCACCCTAGCTAGAAAGGCTTGCATTCACATCTGACCTGGAAGGAAGCAAATCCTCCACCATCTCCAGAAAGGCCCCAATCCTAGACTGAGCTACCTGGTAACAGACCAGGTGCCTCCATTCTCCTGGAGAATGGTAGTTTCCCTTATATTTGACCTGGTAGGAACCAAATCCTACACCCTCGCCAGAATGGCCTGCACTCACATCTGACCTAGAAGGAACCAAATCCTCCACCCTTTCTAGAAAGGCCCCCAGTCCTAGACTGAGCTACTTGGTAACAAACTAGGTGCGTCCACTCTCCCAGAGAGTGGTAGTTTCCCTTACATCTGTCCTACTCGATAGAATGGCCAGCACTCATATCTGACATGGGAGGAACTTAATCCCTTAGCCATGATAGATGGCTTAGCCCTTATATCTAACCTGCTCATCAGAATGGCTCTCTCAGTCCCAGACTGAGTGTTCCTGGTAACTAACCAAGTACCTCCATTCCTAGAATGGCAATCAGCACTCATATCTGACATGGAAGGAACCAAATCCTCTCACCATGATAGAATGTTTCAAGATCTCAGCACTTTCCGTTGGAGGAAACCTCGATCTAGAGAACACCAAGCTTCTCCCTAAAGTACTCAAACTTCACTCTCGCCAATGGCTTCATAAACACACTAGCTATATGTTCCTTTGTTGCGACATACTGGAGCTTCATAGCCCCCCTCTACACCATATCCTTGATATAGTGATACTTGATCTCGATGTGCTTCAACTTGTCATGGAACACCGGATTCTCTGACAACTTCATGCAACTCTATTTGTCACAATGTATACAAGTAGCATCCATTTGGAGATCAAATAAATCAGACAGTAGCTTCCTCAGCCATACTGCCTCACAACTAGTTGAACAAACTGCAACATACTCTACTTCAGCTTTACTCAATGCCACATAGGATTGCTTCCTACTAAACCAAGAGATCACACCTGATCCCATACTGAATAAACACCCTGAAGTGCTCTTCCTATTGATGGCACTACCTGCCCAATCTAAATCAACATTGTTAACTTTTCATATGCTTAGCTAATACATCAGTATTTCATTTCATTTTCATAACAAAAGTATATAAATAGGATCACTGAAAGAAACAATATCACAAGAATAACACAGATTTATCCAGGGAAAACCCTAAACGGAAAAACCCAGCAAAATCTTCCTCAATATAGATGCCCCAAAAAGATAAAATGTAAAACCAACAAGGATATCAAAGCCTGATCCTCCTCCTTCTCTAGCTACTTCTCTGTCTCCACTAATGCGCTACACAAGTGAGAGTGTGTGCTCCGAATGAGGAGCGGTACACCTCTATTTATATTCATCCGTTCACTTAATTTAACTCATCTGTCATGTAGGCTCGAGTTACACATGTAGGCTCAAGTAACCACACTGGGGTGCTAATGACCCACCTTTACAATTAGAGGGGACTACCTCATGACTTTTATTAGTTCTTTCGATTAGGAGCATCGAGGTACAAATTAATACAACTGGTTCTCCTGGTAGGACCATTAGGGACCACAAAAGATACATATAGAATATTCTTCGATGTTAAAATATTTAAACACTCCCCCTTAATGAGAAGGGTATTCTACAACAACATCAATGACAACAATAATAAGAGAGAGAGAGAGAGATAGCATCATCAGCATCATCAGGGTAACACATCTATAAATCATTGGAAGATTTTCAACATCATGTAGTTTTCATCTTCAATATTTAGTTTTCAGCAACATTAGCACTTTGACCTCTTCAATCAGCAACAATCTTTGATCACTTCGATCAGCAGCAACATCTTCAGCACTTTTACCTTTCGATCAGCAACATCATATTTAGCTCTTTGACCTTTCAATCAGCAACATCATCTTCAGTATTTTGACCTTTCGATCAGCAACATCATCTTCATACTCTGATCTTTCAAATAGCAACATCATCATCATACTCTGATCTTTCGAACAGTACGTCATCATCATCAACAACAACCTGCAATCCACAACACGAAGAGAAAATTATTCGGATCACTTTTGGACCTAAGTCTAGGGATGATATATTCCTACCACATTCTCAACAACCAAAGTCACCAGATTGATTATGGGATCATCAGTCCCTATCGCTTTAGGACTAGGTCCAAGGATGATGCAATCCTACTGCATTCTCGACAACCGAAGTCACCGGATTGATTACGGAATAATCAGTCCCTATCATTTTAGGACTATGTCCAAGGATGATGCAATCCTACCACATTCTCAGGGACTGAAGCCTCCAGATACCTTTCTGAACTAAATTTCAAAGATGATGCAATCCTGCCACATTGTTGGGGACCGAAGCCTCCGGATACCTTTCTGAACCAAAGTTCAAGGATGATGCAATCCTGCCACATTCTCGGGGACTGAAGCCTCCGGATACCTTCCTGAACCAAAGTTCAAGGATGATGCAATCCTACCACATTATCGGGGAGTGAAGCCTCCAGATACCTTTCTAAACCGAATTTCAAGGATGATGCAATCCCACTACATTCTCGAGGACCGAAGTCACCAGATCTATTCTAGACAGATGTCCAAGGATGATACAATCCCTCTTCATTCTCGATGATCGAAGTCACCGGATCTATTCTAGATAGATGTCCCGGGATGATACAATCCCTCTTCATTCTCAATGATCGAGTTCTTCGGATCACATTAGGGCAAGTACCCAGGGATGATACAATCCCACTGCAACATTACTACTCCCTCTTTTGAGGAAGGTCTTTCCAAACAACACCACGCTTGTCTTGAAAGTGTTCAAACTTTACTCAAGACACAGGCTTCGTCAGCACATCAGAAAATTTTTCATTTGTACTCACATACTAGAGCATTATGGCTCCCTTCTGCATCATATCTTGAATGTAGAAATACCTGATTTCTATGTGCTTCGATCTATTGTGGAATACTGGGTTCTCTGTCATCTTTATACAACTTTGCTAATCACATAGAATCACGGTAGTGTCCAACTCTAGGTTGAATAATCCTAACATAAGCTTTCGAAGCCATATGGCTTCACAACTAGTAGAGCAAGCTGCTATATATTCTACTTCAGCTATGCTTAGAGAAACACTAGACTCCTTTTTGCTAAACCATGAAATCATAGTAGATCCCAGACTATAACATCCACCTAAAGTAATTTTTCTATCTGAGATACTTCCAACCCAATCTGCATCTGTGTAGCCATACAATCTATACTCATGGCTACCATCATCGTATATACCAAAGTCTATATTCCCTTTTATATATCTCATCACATGTTTTGCAGCTACTAAGTGGACCCGTCTTGGTTGAGCAAGAAATTGAATCAAGTTGTTCACAGCAAAACAAATGTCTGGTTTGGTATTTGTTAAATATATCAATGACCCACCCAATGATTTGTCTATAGTGAGTCACATCCAGTAATTCTGATGGGTCATCAGCTAACAACTTCAATTTGGAGTCCATGGGTGTGCCCATGGCTTTGCATTCCAACATATTGAATCTCTTCCATATCTCTAGTGTATACTTTCCCTGGTTGAGAAAGATTCCTTCTGAACTTTGCCATACTTCCAGACCTAGGAAATAATGCATCAACCCAAGGTCTTTCATCTCAAATTCTCTTGCTATTTTCTTCTTGCTTCTGTTTCTCATTCCCTGTCAAGATTAAGTCATCCACATATAACAACAGGATGACTGGTTCATCTTTTACAACCTTAATATAAAGGTTAGGATTAGCTTTACTCTTGGTGAAGCCCATGCTTGACAAGAAACTGTCTATCCTTTCATACCAAGCTCGAGGATCTTGTTTTAGGCCATTGAGGGCCTTCTTCAACTTCCATACGTGAGTATGTCTATATTCAACTTCAAATCCTTGTGGTTGTTCTATGTATACTTCTTCTTCGATCACACCATTTAGAAAAGTTGTTTTCACATCCATCTGGTGTAATTCCCATTTCATCATATATGCAAGTTCCATGATAGCTCTAATCGAATTATTCCATGCTACTGGAGAAAATGTTTCTTCATAATCAATTTCCTCTTTTTGAGAGAATGCTCTGGCCACAAATCTTGCCTTATACTTCTTGATACTTCCGTCAGCTGCATGCTTTATTTTGAGTATCCATTTGGAGGATACTATACTCTTTCCTTCTGGTTTGGGAACTATATCCCATACATCATTCTTCATTATTGACTGGTATTCTTTAGTCGTTGCTTCTACCCCTTCTTTCTTCTGTATAGATTCTTCGTGGCTTGTAGGTTCTTGATCTAGAAGATCACACATCAAGGCTACATAATTGGAAAAAGTCTTAGTATTCTTTCTTTCCCTTGTGGAGCCTTCAGGAGCTCCATATCTTTCTGCTTCTCATATAATTTCTCTTGTCCAAACAGGCTTTCTCTTTCTTGACATCTCCATCATGGGAGGTACTTGTGGTTCTGCTAAGTCATGTTCTTCAGGGCCTTCATCTTCATGGAGACATGTAGTTTCTTTATTTCTGGGAGATGTCTCTTCTTCATACACTTCTTCATGTTGGCAATTCCTGGATCTCTTGAGGGTTGTCTCTTCATCAAATGTCACATCTCGACTGATTTCCATGTGATGGAATCTAGGAATATAGATTTTGAATGCTTTGGATACCTCACAATATCCAACAAATATCCCCTTCTTTCTGGAAGGGTCTAACTTGGTTCTTTTCTCTTTTGGTATATGAATATATACTGAACAACCAAATATCTTGAGGTGACTTACCTCATTCTTCTTTCCTATGAACATCTCTTATGGAGTCTTCAACTCAAGAGTGCTGTGACATATTCTATTCTGCACATATATAGCAGTTATTGCTGCTTCTTCCCATAGATGCATTGGAAGATCTTGATCATATATCATTTTCTTCACTGCCTCCATGATGGTTCTGTTCTTTCTTTCTGCAACCCCATTCTGTTGAGGATTGTAGGGAGTAGTTAGCTCCCTCTTGATTCCGGCATCTTTGTAGAAAGCCTCAAACTCTTTTGAGGTATATTCTCCTCCATTATCTGATCGGAGTGTCTTTATTTTCTTGTCTGAAAGATTCTCTATCAAGGTTTTGAACTCCTTGAGTTTCTTAAACACTTCACTCTTTACTTTCAAGAATTATATCCAAGTATTTCTTGAAAAGTCATCAATGAATGTGATATAATATTAAAATCCACTTAAGGATGTAGAAGACATTGGACCACATACATCTGAATGAATCAATTCCAACATACCTTTTGTTTTAGTTTCACTCTTTGGAAATGGATTCTTGATGTTCTTTCCCTTCGTACATCCTTTGCAAATGCATTCATGCTTGATCTTCATATCTAGTAATCCCATCACTACTTTGTTCACATGAGGTAGAGCCTTGTAGTTGATGTGTGCAAGCCTTCTATGCCATAGTTCACTAGGGTCAGTGGACTCATGAACAAAGGTTTTTTTTTAGTGCCCTTTGAGTTTATACATGCCTCCTTCTTCTTCACCAATGATGATTGCATCTTCAATATTCTTTCCTTTGGGCCACATGAGTACTTGGCCATCTATGAAAGCAACTCTAAATCCTTTCTTATCTGAAGCTGAGATAGAAAGTAAGTTATTCTTTAAACTAGTTACATATAATACATCTTTCATATTTAGAGGATTACCTGAATCAAGTTTGTAGCTTGTTTCACCAACTCCTTTGATTGGATATTGATAGTCATATCCTAGGGATACTTTCTAGGGAGAGATTATTTCTTCAAGTTTGGATAGAGTTTTCTTTTGTCCCCTCATGTTCTTTGAAGCACCACTATCAATAAGCCAAGTGTCTTCTCCAGGTGTTATAGTTCCAGAGAGTGTAGAGAATAGTACATACTCTTCTGCATCTTCTTCTCTTTCTTACATTCTTGGAGGTCCTTCTTCTTCTTCTTCATCTTCATCTTCTGCTAGATGAGAATGATATATGTTGTTGTTGTTGATCCTCTTATTATATTCTTTATTATTTATAGGACAATTTCGGGCAATATGTCCTATCTTATCACAATGAAAACATTGAAAGATAGAGTAGTCTTTATCTGGATGATTTTCCCTTCTTCTTTAGATTCTTCTGGGAGGTTGAGACTACTTGAAGTTTCTTCTCTTGAAGTTAGATTGACTTCTTATTCTCTTGGTGTGAGTGGATAGGGCTTGATCATCTTCCTTGAGTAAGGCTTCTTTGTTTTCCACTCTAGTCTCTTCTTGAATGCAGTCTTCCCATACTACTTCAAACATCATGATTTCTTTTCTGGCACACATCATCTAGATGAAGGATTCCCAGGGTCTAGTGAGACCATTGAGAGCAATCATAAATAATTCATCTTCATCAAGCTTATCTCCAATAGCTTCTAGTTGCTCTTTGATTTGATAAACCCTTGTGAGGTAGTCTTGGATGGATTCTCCATGACTCATCTTGGTGCTCTTCAGTTGAGCTCTTAGATTCATCTTCTTGTTGATGTTTCTTCCCTCATACATTTCTTTTGGAGTCTTCTTGGATGACACTGGATGGATAAAGTGATCCTTGATGGAGTCAAGAATAATGCTTTGTGCTCTAATGAGACCAATCCTGTATTTCCATGCTCAAAAATTCTCTATGCCTTCTAGCTTGTCCTCAAGCTTAGTGCTTGGGGCCATCTTCTCAGAAAATCACAAAAAATTGAAATTTTGCGGAATGAGAAACTGAAATTACCAAGAGATGCACTTGAATGAGGTGAGTTGATTGGTGTGCTTGGATTCTGGAGATTTCAATTCTTCACCTTCCAAATCAGACTTGCAAGATTCAGCTTTTGCAGTTTTCTGGTTCAGCAATTTTCTGGTAAAGTTGCCAATCTAGGGTCTGACTTTTCCAGAGACTCACACATCCAAAAACTCTGATTCCAGGCTCAAAATATGCACTCTAGGAGGGTGCAAATTTACATGCAATCATTTTTTCGAAACTCAAAAATTTTCCCGAAAACCCTAATTTCTTCCGAGGAGAGAGAGAGGGCTATTTTGCGTTGTGAAAGTTGTTCTATTTAGGGTGCCTCTGATACCATGTTAAATTTTCATATGATTAGCTAATACATTAGTATTTCATTTCATTTTCATAACAAAATCATATAAACAGGATCACTAAAAGAAACAGTATCACAAGAACAACACAGATTTATCCTGGGAAAACCCTAAAGGAAAAAACACAGCAAAAGCTTCCTCAATATAGATGCCCCAAAAAGATAAAAGGTAAAAAAAACAAGGAGATCAAATCCTGATCCTCCTCCTTCTCCAGCTACTTCTCTCTCTCCACTAATGCGCTACACAAGTGAGAGTGTGTGCTCCAAATGAGGAGCGCTACACCTCTATTTATATTCATCCGTTCACTTAAGTTAACTCATCTGTCATGTAGGCTTGAGTTAATCATGTAGGCTCAAGTTACACATGTAGGCTCAAGTAACGACACTAGGGTGCTAATGACCCACCTTTAAAATTATAGGGGACTACCTCATGAATCTTATTAGTTCTTCCGATTAGGAGCATCAGGGTACAAAGTAATACAAGTGCTTCTCCTGGTAGGACCATCGGAGACCACAAAATATACATATAGAATATTCTTCTAAGTTACAATATTTCAACAAACATAGCCCTCTAGGTTAATCTTCTGATTCACATCATACTTGAGCCCATAATCAACAGTACCCCTCACGTACCTCAGAATATGCTTTGCAGCAATCAAGTGAACATTTCTTGCATCTGTTAAGAACTGGCTCAAGGTGTTCACAACAAAGAAAATGTCTAGTCTCGTGTTTTTTAGGTATATCAATGACCCAATCATCTAATGATACATCATACAATCAACTGACTCTGATGAAGCATTGCTCAATAGCTTCAGGTTTGATGCCATAGGTGTGGCCATAGCCTTGCAGTCCATCACCCAAAACCTCTTCAGGATCTCTACTGCATACTTCCCTTGTCTAAGGAAGATTCCATCTACACTCTGCCACAACTCCATACCTAGAAAGTAATGCATCATACCCAATTCCTTGATTTTGAACTAGGCAGGAAGCTTTCTCTTCGTATCAGTAATCAACCCATCCACACCTATCACAAATAGATCATCTACATATAGTAGAAGCATCACTAGGTTTCCATATTCAACCTTGTAGTAAAGGTTGGAATCTGCATTACTCTTGGTAAAGCCCAAACTGGATAGAAAGCTATCAATTCTGCTGTACAATGTCCTGGGTGCCTATTTCAAACCATACAGGGCTTTCTTCAATATGTACACATGAGACTCCCTATCATGTGTCTTGAAATCGAGTGGTTGTTCTACATACACTTCCTCTTCCACTACGCCATTCAGGAAGGCAGTCTTGACATCCATCTAGTTTATCTTCCATTTCATTACTACATCCAGAGAAAGTACTAATCTGATGGAAGTGTATCTGGCTATAGGTGAAAAGGTTTCTTCATACTATATTCCTTCTTTCTGAGAGAAACCCCGAGCTACAAATCTTGCCTTATATTTTTCAATGCTACCATTTGCAGCATGTTTGATCTTGTAGATCCATTTTGAAGTTACAACTGACTTCCCATTTGGTCTTGGGACAACATCCCAAACATCATTCTTCATGATCGATTGGTATTCTTTGATCATAGCATCCTTCCATTCTTTCTATTCTACCGCTTCTTCATAACTGGAAAATTCTTTATCAATGAAATCACATAGTAAAGCTACATACCGGGAGCAGGATCTAGCCCTCTTTCTTTCTCTGTGATTCTCTTCTAGAGCCCCATATCTTTTTGCACCTTGGATAAGTTCTCGTACCCAAGCAGGTTTCATCTTATGAGGATTCTTCTCTAGAGGTGGATCTATAGGTCTTTGTGGTTCTTCAAATTCTTGATCTTCTTCTTGAGCTTCTTTGTTCATGGTTGTATCATGAACTCTGGGTTCTTCTGCTTCTTCAATTTCTTCTGCAGGTCTCTTCCTGGATTTTTTGTAAGCTTTGTCTTCATCAAATGTCACATCCTTGCTGATGTCAATCTTCTTGTATCCAGGGAAATATATTCTATAAGCCTTCGAGCTTTTAGAGTATCCCACAAATATAACCTTCTTTCTTGAAGGATATAATTTATTTCTCTTCTCTTTTGGAATGTGTATGTACATTGGACAGCCGAATATTCTGTGTACATTGGACAGCCGAATATTCTGAGATGGATGACTTATGGTTTCTTTCTAGAGAAGACTTCTTCATGAGTCTTGTTCTTGAGTACTCTATGTGGAGTACGGTTTTGTACATACACCATTGTTCTGACAGCTTCTGCCCAAAGATGCATAGGAAGATCTTGATCATGAATCATAGCTCTTGCAGCTTCCATGATAGTTCTATTCTTCCTCTCTACAATCCCATTCTATTGTGGATTGTAACGAGTGGACAAATCCATATTAATCCCTGACTCTTTGCATACCTCTTTGAATTAATTTGAAGTGAATTATCCACCATTGTCTGATTGAAAGGTCTTGATCTTCTTTTTAGTATGGTTCTCGATCAAGGCTATGAATTCCTTGAACTTGCTAAATAATTCATCTTTGTTCTTCATGAAGTAAACCCATGTCTTCCTAGAAAATTCATCAATAAAAGAAACATAATATGCATATCTGCTTAGTGATTTTGATGACATAGGACTACATACATTGGAGTGGATGATTTCCAAGATTCCTTTTGCTTTGCTATCACTACTTGGAAACATTAGAGGAAATTTCAACTCAAAATGGGCCTTTTAACTTTTCATCAAATTCCATTTCATCATGTGTTAGCCAATGAAATTGATTTAAATTTGAAATACCGTATAGGTATTAAACACTTTTTTAATATAAATTTGGGGATAGGTATCATAAAAAAAACTACTTTTTTGTTTGTATTTTTGACATATCTCCCTAAGTTTTTACTCAAATTTCAATCAGGAGAGCTCATTGGATGCGGAATTAAATTCCACATCCAACGAGTACCCACTTGGCATAGTTTAGATGGACCCCGCTACCCCAAAAACAAGAAATACCTAAAAAAATAGAATGATGATGTCATCATTCCATTTTTTTCAGGTATTTCTTGTTTTTGGGGTAGTAGGGTCCGTCTAAAGTATGCTGAATGGGTACTCATTGGATGTAGAATTTAATTATGCATCCAACGAGCTCTCCCAATTGAAATTTGAGTAAAAACACAGGGAGATATGTCAAAAATACAAACAAAAAGTATTTTTTTTCTTTTCTTCCTCCAAAATTAATAAATATTATTTTGTTATTTTAACTATTATTTTATTAATTCAATTTAGGAGGCCCATTTTGAGTTGAAATTTCCTCTAATGTGTCTTCTTTATATTCTTTCCTTTTGCACATCCTTTGCACACCCCATCATGTTTTGCTTGGATTTTTGGAATACCTTCAACAGCTTTGCTTGTAATAGGTAGTGCTCCGTAATGCACATGTACAAGCCTTCTATGCCAAAGTTCACTTGGCTCTACTATGTCATGGACCAAGACTTGTTCTAGATGGCCCTTTAATTTGTACAATCCTCCTTCTTGTTCTCCAATTACTACCACATCATCGATAGTCTTTCCTTTTGGCTACATGATGACTTGACCATCTATGAATGCAACTCACAATCCTTTTGCATCTAATGCTGATATGGAGAGGAGGTTCTTCTTGAGTCCTATAACAAACAATACTTCCTTCATTGTCAGATACTTCCTAGAGTCTAGCTTATAGGAAGATTCCCCACTACCCTTTATTGGATACTGGTAGTTATCTCCTAGCTTCACCTTGTGAGGTGATTCATGTTTTGATAGTCTCACAAAGGATTCCTTCAATCCAGTCATATGTTTGGAAGCTCCACTATCTATAAGCCAATCATCACTTCCATGAGTAATGTTACTTGTGAGAGTGGAGATTAGAACATATTCATCCTCGCTTGAAGAATCTTCACTTTCATATCTGGATCTCTTCTTGGATGGTTCATCATCCTTTGCAGCATGAGCATGATGTCTTCTTTTGTTGCTTCTCTTCATTAGTTTTTGTTTCTTAGGACAATTTCTTACATAATGTTGTGCTTCATCACATGTATAACATATGATCCTAGATAAATCTTTTCTAGTGTTATCTTTGTGAGAGTGCTTACCTCTGGAGCCATGAGATCTTCTTTTGGTGGACTTGGAATGTGATTTGGAGTGTACCGTGAGAGCTTGATCTTCACTTCCCATATTTTATTCTTGAGCTGCTATTCGAGCTTCTTCTTGAGAGCACTCTCCCCATAGTCTGTTGAACTTGACTAACTTCTTTCTAGCACAGATTCCTTGGATGAAATAATCCCATGACCTAGGAAGGCCATTCAAGGTAGTCATCACAATCTCTGCATTTTCCACTTCTTCATCTATAGCTTCTATTTGTTCCTTGATATGAGAAACTATTATGAAGTAAGACTAGATTGTTTCTGCATTCTGGATCTTCACATTCTTCAGTTGGTTTCTCAAAGTCATCTTCTAGTTTATGTTCTTCCCTTCAACCAATTTGGTTAGGGAATCAAACATAGCTTTAGGTGTTTTTAGGGAGGACACCTGTGGTATGATATGGTCCTTGATAGAATAAAAAATGATTCTCTTTGCCATAACCAAATTCTTCTTATGCAAGGCCTCAGCCTCATCTCCCTCTAGAATTGGAACCTCCTCATGGATGCAGAATTCCAACTCTTTCTCTTCTAGGACTAGGGAGATCCTATACTTCCAAGCTCGGAAGTTATCAGCTCCCTCAATCTTTTCATAAAGCTTGGTATGATGATACATCTTAACTGAGAACCTCAAATGGAAATATAAAAGATTTTAGATCTTACCAGGTCAAGATGTCGTATCTGAAAGTTGAGCTGAAATCTTGCAAAGCTGGTTCAGGAGCAAATTAGGGTTTTTCTTTTCCATAGTTCTATCCACCTAAATTCCTTCAAATTTATCCCTAAATTTGATTTTGGGGAGGATATCAATCCAGGCATGGGCTCACTAAAAAATTCCTCTTCTGTGAAAAGCTCTAATTTCTAGTAGTAGTGACAAGTCCAAAACTGAAAACCCTCAAAATTGGATTATGTTTCGATAGAAAGATGCACCCTGAGGAGGAGAGTTATTCCACCTTACTTTTGCTGAAAATATATGGAGAGAGATCCATAAAGTAGGAATCCCTAGTTCCCATAGCTGCACAGTGTCTTCTTCTCAGGTTAGCTATGATACCATGTTAGTTTTTCAATATTCAAGCTAGCATTATGTTAGGATCTTTAACTGAGATAACAACAAGTACAACAATCAAACGCAATAGACAACGAACATACCTTTTTTCATCGGGGAAACCATAAATAGATAAAACCCCCCAACTTCCTCAGAGATAAAATCGACACAAAAGGTAAAACCCCAAAACAGTAAGATGCACTCCCGACAACAGTAATCTTCTTCTTGTCTATCCCCAGTGTCTTCTCCTTCCTAAACTATGCGCTACACTTGAGTGTGTGAGTGATGTGTGTTAAATAGAGAGTCTAGGTCTCTATTTATACTAATCTCAACATGACTAAAACCATACTAAGGCCGACCTCTACTTGTAGAGTCTAATAACCCTACTACCCCAGAACTATGGGGACTTTAACCCTTAAACAATCGGAGGGTTACCCACAATGACTTGACATGACTTGTTTACATTATTGATTCTCCCGATCGGAACATCGAGGTATGTCATAATAGGATAACATCCCAAAATAAAAATCGGGTTACAATAGATAAGAAATACAAGTGAATACATTCCGAAGTTACAATTACAACAACACTCCCTGGCCTTATCTCCTTAGAGGAAGATATCCTCCATGGCAGACCATTTTGATGCTTTAAGGAGGGCATTGAGGGATTTTACAACATTCTAGGGGTTATATGGTGTATAACTCCCTCCCTCTAGCTCACTACAGACTTTCATTCAGAGTGATTCACTTATTTGAGTGTATTTTGGCACATGGGGGTAAAAATAACCCATGTAGCCTACCTTGACCCTACCTTAGGCTATATTTTATTATTATTTTCTTTTAATTTTTAGTTGACATTCTATAATTTCAAATTTACTTATTT
The DNA here is from genome assembly GCA_001517045.1 of Pseudotsuga menziesii. Lineage (NCBI taxonomy): Eukaryota > Viridiplantae > Streptophyta > Pinopsida > Pinales > Pinaceae > Pseudotsuga > Pseudotsuga menziesii. The sequence goes on along the minus strand of LPNX011000731.1, from coordinate 6,963 downwards.
TAAGGCATGTAGGCCTGGATACTGTTAAAACGTGAGTGTGAGATCATATAAATAGATATCCTCACTTTCATTTTAAATATAAAACTTATGGGATATTACATTATGCACTTGTTTTACCCCTGCTAAGGCTCTTTGGATGGATGCACCCCTCTTGAGGAATTTTTTTATGGGTTAATGGAAATTTTTTCTTGTAATTCTTTGGTGAATTCTATGCTTTCGGTGATGCTTTAATTTGTTGAATGAACATGAGCACAAAGAGGTGAGTCTACTCATCTTTTTGTTTGAATGTTGGTGGATGTGCATGTTCAAGTTTTAGTGGTATACCTAGTGTTTCACTTTTTCCTAGGATATGCCATTACCTTTCATTCTTGTCACCTTAGAAAACTAAGCCACGTCTCCTTGTGAGGGTTCCATAGGGTTTCTCCTTAGTTTTTCTAGGCTAGTTACTTGACCTAGAAACTCTTCCTCTTAAGGTTAGCCATCCTCTATATATGCCCTAGGTTGTGATAGGGGTTTTTTCTAGGGTTAGTTCCCTTGGTTTTCACAGCTTTTCTCTTCTAAAAAACCCTAGTTCTAGGGTTATTTTAGGATTAGTGTTAGGTCAAATTTCGTTATGCAATTTTATGTTAGACACCCACAAAATATAAATATAAATAAAAATTTTTGCACTTTTGGCCCTCCCTAAAATTTCGGCCATCTTCCCTACAAACTCTTCCTCGGATATAAATCCCTAAAAACCCTAAGGTGGAATTATAGGGAACCTTAAAAATACAAAAATCACAAAAATATCAAAAGTTTACCTAAAAGGACCTAAAACAGTCCTAATTCTACCATAAAATCCCTATCCAAACTTTAGGAACCTAATAGACCTTGCCTAACCCTCGATTCCCTCTCCAAAACCCTTGCAATCCTCTCCTAAGGCTATTCTATACCCTCAGTTTTACTCTCGTTTCTTTGGTATGTTCCCCCTCCTCTTTCCCATGAGCCTGACCCACATTGCTACTCCTTTGTGACATCCTTTCCTTAACCCCACCGGGATTCCCTTTGTAGTGGCATCCCTCTCCCTTATTGGTTTAGCTTCTCCTTAAACTATGCAGTGACAAGGAAAAAGGTTAGTATGCTTTGTTATGGAAATTTCACACACTTCATTTTTCATACAGTCTGCATACAAACTAAGCACAATTAATCATATATCATTGGTTTCATTTACCATTGATGTGGACTATCAGCATTCCTTCCATCATACATACATTTCCCAAATAATGTAAAAGGTTAGGTTAATGCAATTGTTATATTAGTGCCTAGTTTTCCATTGGATGCAAGATTTATTTTGCTAAGTCACACTGATGTTTTTAGCTAACATTGTTTGTGCAATTTCAATAATGTTTCTATGATGGGTGATTGAATGCGCACTACTATACTCATGCGTGAAAATAAATAATAACACATGATAAGCAATGAACTTATAAGGAGTGTTGTTGGAATATATTAAACCCACTCATAACTTAGGATAAAATAATTAATCATTATTTGATTAATTATTCATCCACTAGTTTAATTAGTTGGCATCCACTTGCACCTTAAAGTCAATACATGCCATCTATATCCCAGTAATTATTTATTTATAATTCTAGGTTGATCTTGACCACCTTTTTACCATCCATAATTAGTATACAACACTTTACAATAGATTCTTCTTTATTCTTCTTTTCCTGCTTTTCTGTGGATAAGGTAAAGCTAGTCAAACTAGGAAACTAGGTGCTTTTGTTGCCAACCCATCCTTCATGAATTTTCCTCAATTTTATAGGATTAGAACTTTTTCTCCATCTCATTGAAAACTAGCTCATGATTTTTCCAATTCTTGAGGTCCTTGATAGATTTTGGAAGTGCTTTAGCCACCTATGGGGGTTTTCTATATTTTGGTAAGTCATCCTTTTCTAGATTTATGTGTTGTCTCCACACAACTCAATTTTCCAATGAGGGATTTAATATTTATGTACACTATTATTCATCATTATTCAAGGGAAGGATACACACCAATATTCATCTCTTCATTCATGTGATTCAACCTCTTTTCTTCTCTCTATTTTTCTTGTGTATGCTTGTGAGAATTTTTAGTAGCCTAGATATATTTCCTGTGCGTCTTCTTAGAATAATTTCTAATAGCATTGATCTATTATTTCTGCATGGTATGACAACATTAAGGTTGATCAAGTTCTACAAAGTTGAGGAGCGCATCCAATCTCCTATCCCTCTCTGAACAAGAGCTTGTCTATCTTAGAAGATTTTCTCCTAGTTTTGTTTTGCAGGTTGTAGAGAGTATCTCATAGAGCATATAAATAAATTCAATATGGATTCAAAATTTCCTCTACTATGGTGATTGGAATCCCAGTATGAGCGCATACTTGAAGAGGCAATGTCTCTTTGATTTCTCCATTGGTGCATTGAGCGAACCTGAGTCTTATGAAGAGAAGATTGATTGGATAAATAATTGTGATAGATATTATGGAATTATGTGCTTGGTAATTTCTCCAAATATACACCATCTCATATATTCTGCTGAGTATCCATTTGATATTTGGAAGAATTTGGACAAAGCTTTTGGTTTGCAGGAAATAGAAGATGAAGCATGGAGCGAACCCAACATCTCCTCTTGTTCTCTCTCTCAATATTTATTAGCCTCTACATTCTCTAATGAAATTGATCATGATGAAGAATTTTCTCATATAGTTCATGTAACTTACTTCTACGCTTCTTGTTTCGAATGCTTCCTCCTTAAATGAAGAAGCAAATATTGAAGACCCATTTTTTATGTGTCTCTTGAAGGTGAATTTTCTTCTTCTGATAATATTGATGAAAAAGAAGTAACATATGGAGATTCTATTGATATTAATGATGATACTATCACCCATTCATTTTTCTCTAAATAACCTGTCTTAGATTCTGAGATCTATTTTCCAGGTCCTTCACACTTTGTGCATACCTCTCTCATTGATGGTGCGCAACCTAGTGATTTCCAGGATGTTTTCTTAGCCAAATTAAGCCTTATTTGTGTCATACCACTTACCTTAATTGATCTCATGTGCTTCATAATCTCCTCATTTGTTCTTGGCATCAATAATCAAAACCTCCTTGAATATTGTGAACATCTCATTCTTTCCTCCTTTCGTACAGAGGATTCATTACCAGTGTATTTCCATGAGTCTACTGATATGCTTATATGTGATCCTTTGGATTCTGATTAAGAAGCATATTTGAAGGTTGATAGAAATATAATACCACCATCTATACCATATACCATACCTATGAATAATCCTAATACTATACAATGTTGGGATTATTAATCCTCCCTTGTCCAATTTGGTCATATGTCTAAATCAAAAGTCCTTCCAGTATATTTTTAGTCACTAGCACCATTGGGTCTAATTGGCCTAATTGGGGCACATGTTCCAGTTACTAAAGTGTGGGGAACACTAATTGAGGCCTACTGCCATTGATTTCACTTGCATGCATCAGTTTAGGAGCCTCCTATATCAATCCCTACAATTTAGGAGCCACTGGGAATGTCGACACCAACCTTCATCAGTTGAGTTTAGTTAGTGACTAGTCAAGCTAAGTTAGGAGTCAGTTACATTCATTTCTAGTCCTCTACATTCAATTAGCGCTAGGTTTGCATGGCTGCATGCAGAAGAGGCACATTCCTCACCTACCAGAGTCAGTTATCTTTAGTTAACACTGAATTAGACACTTGAGTTGTGTTTTAGAACTTCAATGAACTCCAATAATGATTTAGAAAAGCTCAGTTAACTATTGAGTCCTCCGATAATGATTTAGACAAGGCCTTAGTTACCTAAAGTCAAGTAGAGTCTAATCAATTCGAATTTCCTCATGTGGATTCAAATTGCATGTGGCTATTTAGCCATTTTATTACATTCTAATTATTATCAAATTACTTTTTTTACTAATGAAAGCATTCACAGTTGCAATCCATTTTTGCACTATTTCATTCTTCAATTGCTGAGTGAATTGTGTGATCTATCCTGTGAGTTGTGTGTTTGTCCACAAATCTATGTGTTCAATTTAATATGGTATCAGAGACTTGACAGGAGAAGGCACTTATCCTCCTCAGATCTCCTACTGGATCATTGTTTTGAGCAAAATTGCTACTTCCATCTCTGCACCAGAAGCATAAGGTTTACCACTTAATACCCCAAGTTAAGGAATTTTTTATCAACGTTGCTTAATCAATTATGCTGGGTGTCATGAAAACATAAAATGTGCAAGATGTCTGACCTTACTTTGTCTTTTTTTGTAATTTTAGGTACAACCTTAAATGTATTCATCAGTTTCTCTTCTCACCCTTTTCACAAACTATTCAAAATGGAAGAAGAAGATGATTGCATCTCTAGTGAGATGAGGTCTCTATGGGGTGTCTGTTAGACTTGGTGAATAATTTTTTAGTGAGAATGACTGGATGAATGAATGTGATGCATATTTTGGAACAATGACACTGAATCTTTCTCCTATCTTGTGCTACCTCAGTAGATCTATTCAACACCCAAAGGAACTCTGGACAAGATTAGACAAAACCTTTGGAGAGATTGATGAGGATCATAATAACACTTTGGAGAGCACATCCAACACCATAAGAGTTCCTGATCCAAAATTATCGACCTATACTCTCTCTGCTGAATTTTTTCAAGATGAAAAAGAAGCAAATTCCTCCTCCAGTGATTTTCCTTTGAATTTTGTGCAAAATTTTCCAGTAATTGCTTTCGAAAGCAAAGATAAATTTGATTTTTCTCCCTCTAATGTTGTTACTACTGTGCAATTATGTGATATCTTGGATATTTTGGAAACAATAACATATTACAAGAGTGTTCAATTCACTCCCCTTGATCTAGATCTTCCAATAAATTCCTGCAGGATTGCATGCACCAAAATTCAGAATTTTGAAGAAGAAGAAAACTATGCATCTACCGTCTTAGTGGACCATACTTTTGTATATAATATGAAAATTATTGGATATTATATGATCTTATTTGTATATTATATAATATTTCTTTTTTTAATATTTCAGGTTCATAATATTTCAGTACTACTTGTAGCTGTTCTCATTAATTTTGTAAAGAAACAAGTACCACAAGTCTCCTTTAAAACTACTGCTGGGGATTTGATTTGATTTCACAGTTTTGGATCTGATATGAACCCATTTAGAGCTGATTTACTTTCTGGAATTATATTATTTGGTTTGAATTTTAAAATCCAATATCTTTCAAACTTCAGTCATGCTTGTAGCTTCTCTCACCAATTTCAGTGTGAAAAATCAAGTACCGCAATTCTTCCTCAAAATTGTTGTTGGGGATTTGGTGTTAGTTTCCTCTTATGAGGTTGATGATATTTTATTTTTTTATTCATTAGATATTTATGTAGCTATATCATATTATGGAGCTCAATCATTCTCTCTCCATATTCCTAGGGTTCTCTACTTTTGGTGACATGCTCATCTCCTCGCAAAACTGGTAAAGAGTAAGATTTTCGGCATCCGCCTAGACACTTGATCCTAACACTTGGGGATATTTTTACCACTCATGGTTTGATGTTAATGGATGCAACATATAATTTTCTTGAGTGTTCTTCACTCAGTTTGAACCCTCAAAAACCTTTTCTCACTTATCAATTGATTTCAGTTTCTCTACATGGGTTCAGTCTTCATCCAACAACTGTCTATATTTTTTATTTAGTTGAGCATATTATTCTTCTTCCAAAGAGGAAGATTCATCCAGACATAATGATGCATAGGTTCACATTCCAGGCCCTAGGATATCTATGCACAAAAGAACCAGATTGATCCTGATTCTACCTACTTAATTAGAGGTGCAGATTTTTTCCCATGTTGTTTTTCCCCAGCTGCTTGTATTGAGCAGTTACTTTACTTGATGTAATGGGTGACCTATGGTCTTAGTTACTAGGGCCCATATATTTTCCAGGTTATCATTCAAGGGGTATGTTAGGATTATTAATCCCCCCTTATCCAATTTGTTCATATGTCTAAATTAGGAGTCATGTCTAAATAGGGAGTCCTTCTAGTCACTACTACATTTCGACCCAAAATCCGACGGCCGTCATGTCGGATTTTCGACACTTTCCTGTCGCATGTACGACACTTTGATTTTTTCTTAAGTGTCGGACACGTGGCGTCGGTTATCTGACACTTAAGTAATCATCGGTGAAGCGACACTTAACTAACCGTCGGTTAAATGTCAACCGTAGGATAACCGACAGGTATAACCGTCGCTTAAACCATTGCTTTGGAGACTAAGCGTCACAAATACGACAGATATATCTGTCACTTAAGCGACGGAAATGGAGAAGTGTCGTCGCATTTGCGACAGATATATCTGATTTTTAAGCATCTGGGTTTCACCAATAACCGTCTCATTTGCGACAGCTAGCATCACCGACCGTCGCAAAAACGACATCTATATCTGTCGCTTAAGCGACGGAGATGAAGACGAGGCGTCGCATTTGCGACACCTATGACTAGTTTTGGAGTGCCACGTATCACCAAAAACCATCGCATTTGCAACAGATGGCATGGGAAGGCGTCGCAAAAACGACAGATATAGCTGTCGCTTAAGCGACGGTGATGAAGACGAGGCGTCGCATTTGCGACACCTATGACTAGTTTTGGAGTGCCACGTATCACCAAAAACCGTCGCATTTGCGACACCTATGACTAGTTTTGGAGTGCCACGTATCACCAAAAACCGTCGCATTTGCGACAGATAGCATGGGAAGGCGTCGCAAAAACGACAGAGATATCTATCGCTTAAGCGACGGCAGTGAATTTTTTTTTTTTAAAATATATTAAATATTTATAAGCCCATTTCGCTTTGAAGGGTTAGTAGATAGTGAGCCCTTCAATGCTGATATGCAAAAATAAATCATTCTTTTCGATTC
>LPNX011000661.1:27394-43938 GCA_001517045.1 Pseudotsuga menziesii | reverse complement strand
TATATTTGGAAAGGTCATTCAATTTCCTACATTTCTTGTTTTTTACTGATCACAAGATTCATTGTGTAAGTGTCTCAAAATATCCATACAAGTTGATGGATGTCTGTTTTTTCAGTTTTGTATTGCATCTAACGCGCCAAAAGAGACCCTCAACTTCTTGCACACACCCAATAATGAAGTCGAAGCTCTGCACTTCTATACCCCATAGAAACTGTGAATTTGTTCTCCACGCCATTTGTTTTAATGTCATGCCATTTGTTCTAATGTCATGCAGGTGTAACATTGGCATTGTTTGTAACGCCTTCACTTACATTTTTTTATTTTTCCAAATTGATTAGGTTATATATATTCTTTATTTTTTTATTTTTCAAAATTGATTAGGTTGAGTGAGATGGGTAGACACTCACGTTGTTTGCAACGCCTTCACTTATAGTTTTTTATTATATATATATTTTATTTTTCCAATGAGTGAGATGGGGTCGACACGTCGTCTCTCCTAATAATTTGGTTTTTATTATATTTTTTATTTTGGTCGACAAGGCTTCTCTCCTAATAATTTGGTTTGGTTCGTGAATTCTAATAGCTGGTATTAAGTTATAATTTGGTACCGTGAAACTTCTGTGTGAGATTTTTGTAATGATTTTAACTCTATAATATAATGATTTTAACTTTAAACTTAGTGTTGGAATTTATTTTTAAAGGTTCGGTTCATTATACACCAACTATATGTTAACATATAGTTTGGTTCATTGAGTTTTTTAACATATAATTTGGTTCATTCGTTCATTTACAAAGTATTTGTTTACATAGTATAAATTGTATTTGGAAAATAACCCTTATTTTTTCGATAAGTAGGTGATTTATTTCTTATTTAGTTTTTCTTAGCATAGAAGATGTTTTTATTCAATTTTGAGAAATTTACTTTATATTATGATTATAAATAGTTATTAGTGAAATCCAATGGATTTAAATGGAATTCATAAATATTTGTTATTTTTCAATAAGTAGGTGATTTATTTCTTATTCAGTTTTTCTTAGCATAAAAGATGTTCTTATTCAATTTTTTAGAAATCTAGTTTATATTATGATAGTTATTAGTGAAATCTAATGGATTTAGATGAAATTCATAGGAATTTCCCTTCATGTCTAATGTATACAGGTTTTAAGAAAAATCATGGCTTGAAGGGCTATATATATAGGTTTTAAGAAAAATCATGGCTTGAAGGGCTATATTGCATCCGCATGTTTTAATTTGTTGTAGTTATTTTATGATTTTGGTTGAGTGGTCACCATGGAGGTTATTTATTCTACCTATTTCAATGAAGCCATTTCTGTGTTTATGTGTATGCTACACCCTTCTCCAAGTTTACATGGATGTATCCATATTTAATATGCAGAAAAATGGACGTTTGATCATGAATAAGGATGCTTAGCACACATTTTGCATCTTTTCCAATTATCTTTGTTTTTTCAAAACATTGAGAAATCAATTCGATGGCTAAGTAGCGAAATCCATTTGATGGCTAAGTAATTTTTTTGGCAAAATAATTTTCCTTTTTGTTACAAATTTGTGACAAACTACTATATTTCTATAGCTTATATAGCAATAGTTGTTACCAACTGCGCCGGGATTGCCACCTCGTGGCTCTTGTTATTAATGTTTTTTATATTATAAATAGGTGATATTAATCTTTTATTAAATTATTGATTATATTTTATTGATTAATAAACTATATTTATATTATAAGTCTATATTTATAAATAAATTTTATATTATTTATATATTAAATAGTTAAAAATCATATGTTTTTTTTTTACTAAAACATAGTAGTAGATTATAGTGAGACCGGTAAACCAGATACCGCGTGCTTTGACAGAGATATAAAGATCATTAGCTTAGTTGGACTATAGTTCAAAAGGGATCTATGATCCAGTACATCCAACAGATAGAAAATAGAGCTTAAATAAAGGAGGGAAGGTAGAAATAACAAAGGAAGAAGGGTGCTGGGTGAGCCAGGAATTTCAGACATTCCTCAGACTTCATTTCATTTTCCCAAGTTGGCTTTCAGATTCGCCATAGCTGATTCCAGAGAGCTGATTTGATTCCCAAAATTTCCATGGACATTGGCAACGTCCTTGAAATTTGCTTGAGCTTCTTCCTTGAAATTTTCAAGATTTTCCTTTGAGGAGTCGTGGTTAGCTCTTAGATTCTCGAGGTCGTTGTTGATGAGATTCCATGCTTTCTCACCCGCCTAGTTGGACTCTTTAAGGAGGTTCTCTTGCTGATCCAGACGTGCTCGGAGCCTCCCCAAAGAAGACTCCAAAGAGACGATCTTATCTTCAACAGTGGGGCCAGAGTCTGAAGAGGAAGCCATTTCAAACAGCGTGAAGGGAGAGAGCAGAACAGACTTCAACCAATAGCTGGCTTGCAGACGCTTCCACCAAACTTGCTCAGAAATTTCGTTGTGTATTTTCTCCATTGAGAACTCTGTGTCACTTCTGTGATAGATGGGGAGATTTGCATTCAATAAATAACCATTAGTAAAGGGGTCATAGTTACGAGTCCTTCTGCTTTTGTGATTTGGCATAGATCTTCTGGTAGCGAAAGGAGAAAAACGTGGTTCAGTGCTTTCCCATATGCGATTTGGTTTAGATTGCTTGACAACGATTGAGGAATCTCGAGGTTCAGCAATCTTCCCTCTACGATTTGGCAGAGATTTCCTGCCAGTAAAACAAGGATCACCACTACTCTGCAGGTCAGATGGGGGAACTTCCATTTGAGCAATGTTCTGCAGCATCTAAGGAATGTCACATATGTCTTCAAAACTGTCATTGACTAAGACGCCTCTTCCCAGGAATGTCCCATAATTTGCTGCTTTGTCAGCCACCGAGTTGAGGGCCCAAAGCACATGGTAAAATTCTATAGTTTGGAACTTTTTTTCTTAAGGATCGGATTTTCTGATACACTTGAGCCATCTTGAGGTGAGCAGGTCGATTTTTTCGATTTAGGGCCAGAATCAGCATTCTTGAATCGCCAAAGACTGTCAGATTGGTAATTCTTTTGGACAGGGCAATCTTTAGCCCCTGCAGAAGGCCACAAAATTCGGCAAAATTATTAGTTTCAACACCCAGACCCCAAGAGTAGCTACTGATCATAATTCCATTAGCCGAGCTGATCACACCCCCACATCCAGCTAAGCCTGGATTACCTTTAGCAGCACCGTCAAAGAAGAGACAGTGATTGTTCAGCGAAGACTTCCATATGGTGAATTTAGGTTCCGTAATCCTAATTTCCCAATGGGCAGGGAGAGGTTGATTAGGGACGGGACTATTCTTCAGGATGGAAATAATTGAACTTATCCACTGCAACTCTTCAGGCAGGAGACGACTGAAGTCATTAAAATTATGCTCCAAGACTTCCCCAAGAATAGCTCTGGCTTGGGTGGCAATTTTATAAGGGTGGCTTTCATGATCCCTAAAAATACGGTTGTTTCTCTCTATCCACAGCTTCCAGCAAATGGATTTTAAGAACCAGTTCCAGGTTGTTTGAAGAAGAGGATTCTTTGACAGGTGAAAGGGAGAAAGATTCATCCAGTTCGAAAGCAACCCCTGGATGGAACCAGGAAGATTTAAGGCCGGATTTAGATTCAAGGCTTTAATCCACACTTCTTTTGAGAAATTACAACCTAGGAGGAGGTGATATGAGGTTTCTTCCTCATTTTTGTAGAAAGGGCATCGGATTGGGCCTTCCATACCTCTTTTTTTTAAGTTTTCCCCTGAGAGAATGCTCTTGTGCGCAAGAGTCTAGCAAAAGAAATCAATTTTTGGGATAAAGGGATAAGACCAGATAAACTTCCAGATTTCTGGATTGGCAGCAGCCGTTGGGATTGCTTGGGTGAGCTTATAGCCTTCATAGGTTGAGTATTTTCCAGACATGTTACCCCACCCTCTTCTATCTTTGAGATCTTCTTTAATAGGAGCTTTGCCTTGGAGGAGGGTAGTAAGGATTTCAGCTTCAATGTTAAGGTTAGGAGGAGGATCTCTGAGGTCCCAGCTGAGCCAGAGGTTGTCATCCCAGGCTGAAAGATCCCACAGCGAGGTGGCCCCTTTAGCCAAGAGCCAAAGCTTGATGTTGCCAATTTTCGAGCAACGACCGAGGGGTGTTTCTCCAAGTATTGACTCTTCCCAAACTTTGATGTTCTTCCTATTCCCCGGAATCCAGAAAAGGCTCCTTTTGAACAGATCAAGCGATTTCATACATAAATTATAAACAGAGGATCCTCTTCTGATTGGAGGCTGCATGTCAAGGCATCTTTTCCTAGTTCCGGGAAAATATTTTTTGCGGAGAGCTTTCTTACTCCAGCTATCTTTCCCTGTGATCAACTGCCAAAGAATCTTAGCTCCTAGAGCTAGATTTTGGTTGGGTAAACTCCGAATTTGATGCCCCCCTTCATCACGAGGTTTTTTGATCTTATCCCAACTGACAAGATGGAGTTTCTTTTCATTCCCTTTGCCCCCTTCCCAAATGAATTTCTTGAGAAGTCCTTCTATTTTTTGAATTGCTGATCCTGGAGCAAGCAAAATTGAGGACTGATAAATAGGCATGCTGTTGAGTACAACTTTAATAAGAGTTGTCTTCCCTGCTAGATTGAGCCAGTTTGCATTCCATATTTGGATTTTGTCTTTAATTTTGTCTACAATAGGCTCCCAATTTGCTGGTTTGATTTTGATTTTACAAATGGGAATGCCCAGGTAAGTGAAGTTATCCCAATCCATAGTGCCTTCCATTCCAAGCGATCTTACTATTTCCCCTAGCTCTCTTGCTGAGCAATTCTAGCTGAATATTTTGATTTTCTGGAAATTTATTTTACTGCCAAAAACATTTTTGTAAATGTCCAGCTCTTGTTTAAATTGTTCAGCTGAATGAGTGTTTTCTCCCCCTAGCAAAAGAGTGTCATCAGCAAATTGAGTGTGGTTTATATCTCGAACATTGTTTGCTATTCTTAGTCCTGGCAGCATGTGGATGTCCTGACTAAGATTGAGCTGAAAGATGAGCATTGAGGCTTGAATGGCATAGAGCAGAGGGGACAGCGGGCAGCCTTGTCTTAAGCCTCTGGAGGCTTTGAAGAAATTTGTTGGCCTGCCATTGACTAGCGGAGCTATCCAAGGATCACCCACACAACCTTTGATCCAGCTTATAAAGTTTTGTGAGAAGCCAAATTTTCCCATGACAACAAATAGAAAATCATGTCTTACACGGTCAAAAGCATTAGCTAAATCAAGTTTGATTGCCATACCTTTTTCATTGCACTGAAAGCTAGAATGGATTGCTTCTTGAACTAGAATGATGTTGTCGAGAATTTTCCTGCCTTTGATAAAACCACCTTGGTTTTCTGGAATAATCCTGGGCAAAACTTTTTTGAGTCTGGTGGCTATAATCTTGGTTATAATCTTGTATCCTGTGTTGCACAAAGAGATTGGCCTGAATCTATTGAAGGTGTTGGCACCTTTTTCTTTTGGGATCAGAGCCAGGAAGGAGGAGTTGGTGTTGCCTCCCAGCTTGTTGATATTTTGTGAATACCGGATCATTCTTAGAAGATCATACTTTATTATTGGCCAGCAGGAAGTGAAGAATCTAGTTGTGAAACTGTCAGGACCAGGGGCGCTGTCAGGCTTCATTATATCAAGGACATCTTTCAGCTCCTTCATGGTGATTGGGGCAGTTAGGAAGATATTTTCCTCAGGTTTGATAAGGTGAGGGACGAGATCGAAAGGATGGGCGCAGGTGTCCAGCGGGTCCTCTATGGGAGCAGTGAACAACTCTTTGAAAGTCTCCTCAGCAGCGTTCTTTATGCCCTCAAAATATTTGATCAGCTCACCTTGAAAAATTATTTCGGAGACAGCTTTGTAATTTTTTCGTGCCACGGCCTGCTTATGGAAGTACTTGGTGCTTTTGTCCCCACTAAGAAGCCAGAGATTTCAGGATTTTTGCCTCCAATACTCTTCTTCCATCCTACAGGCCGAGTGGAAATCTTTCTGCAGGTTCTCTTCCTTTCTTAGGAGGCAGTCCGTAATGGGGTTGAAATCCATGAACATTTGGAGTGCTTCCAGTTCAGCTTGAGCCAAATTCCGTTTTGTGATGGGGGATGGAATGCGTCTTGCCCAGTCTTTCAAGTCAAATTTAAGTTTCTTGATTTTTGCTTCCCAGATGTAGGATGGAGAGCCTTTTATTTGTGTTTCCCAGGAGTCGGTGACTACTTGCATAAATTCCTCCTGATGGATCCAGAGCGGGCTGAAACGGAAGGGTAGCGGTCCAAGGTTTTGATCAAGATTCAAATCAAGAAGGATTGGCTTATGATCAGAGGTGCTATGAGGAAGGATTTTGGAAGAGGCTAGGAGGCCCAAGTTGAGAAAGGCAGAGTGGACCAGGAACCTATCAAGCCGAGCTGCTACATTTCCAGGACCAACTCGCTTGTTTGTCCAAGTAAAATTTCCTTTGACTGGCTTTATATCGATAAGATCCCATCCCAGCATAATGTCTTCGACCCATTCCCTCGAAAGGTCTCTGACTAACGATCCTCCTTTTTTCTCGTTGGTAGCAAGGGTGACATTCAAATCTCCAGCTACTATGATATTCTCAAGCTGATGCAAGTTAAGAAAGGATTCTAGCATACTCCAGCAGTCTTTTTTTTCCAAAGGTAATACAGGGACATAGAGATTAAATAAACTTACACTTTGACCAGAATGTTTATGGTTGAGTTTGGTGAACACCCAGTGCAGCGTTCGCTCCTCATCTTCAAGATCGAATAGAGCGGAGTCCCAAAAAGTGGCAATACCTCCAGATGCGCCTCTAGAGATTTTGCCAATCCCAGGCCCTTTTTTCCAGAATTTATTTCCAGCTTGGAGGGTAGCAGATTCCTCCATTTTTGTTTCCTGGACTAGCAGAATCTCAGGCTTATGAATTCGCACCAAATCTTTCATTGCTTCTTCTTTAAAAGTAGATCCTAGTCCTCTGCAGTTCCAGGAGATGTACCGCATTAATTACTTTGAGTGGGGTTGGCCCCTTTTGAGGCTTGAGTAGTTCCTTTTTTGGATCTAGTGTTCATTATGCCTTTTAGGGTCTTTTGCGAGCCATCTAGGATTGTTAGGTAAGTTTCTTCCTCTCTTTTCTTTTTTTTTGATTTCCTTCCTCTAGGGTTTTTGATGGGGGTAGCATGCAGGCTGCTTGTTGAGGAATCCTCATCCAATTCTTCATCTGGATCCGATTCCGGGAGATGTTCTGCGCTTGCTTCTTTGGTGGATCCTAATGCCTCAGTAGCCAACGAAGGACCTGGAACACGTTGGGCTATTTCCCCTGGCTCCAACGTCTCTGCGGCCTCTCTATTGGCGGAATGATTTCCTTTTTGTTTTCTTTTAACGCTTTCAGAGATTGGTTCTTTCCCAGCTGGCTCGTTGATGATCTGAACTTCTTAATCATTTGGACTGACAATTGGATCGAGATTTGTGGCTTCCTGGTTCGGATTTGTTGAGATTGACGTATGATCTTGCATGCTCCCTGCAGCCTTTTTTTCATTACTTTTGCTCGTTGTTTTCCCTTTTTTGACTTTTTCCATCCTTCTCCCTCTTCCGAAGCTTGCATTTTGGGGCAGTTTCTTTGGAAGTGCCCGTGTTCATGACAGAGACGGCATTTGAATGGTAATTGTTTGTAATCCAGCTTTGGAAGTGATGCCATTCTTTGACTTTGAGTTTCACAGCCTCAGGCAGCCCCGCTTCCAGATCTACTTCTACACAAATTCTGGCACAAGAATATTGGCCCTTGTTTTCGGCTTTATCAATGTATCTACCAAGTGCATTCCCTATTTTTTCCAGGGCTTGTGTGTTCCAACAATGAACTGGGAGATTTGGGAGTCTTACCCACACTAGAACTTCTTTCGGCACATCTACTTCTGCATTGAAGTTAGGGGTCCATCTATTGAGATACAGACCTTGGGAGCCCATGAAGTACGGGCCATTTCTGAATATGAGATCTCGGTCTTCTTTTGCTATGAATTCGAAGATGAAGAACCCTCGACCAACAGGGTAGCAGGTTACACTGTTCTTGTGCTAAGGCCTCCAGTTCCTTTGGATCCAGTCATCGGTGGTTCTTGTTGAGGGCCAAAGCCCCATGAATTGGCCTACCAATCCTCGCTTAGCCAAAGCTAAGGCGATCTTGATTGGCTGTTCAGAAGGGAGGTCGATTTCAGGGATTGCATCCAGTTTTTTAATAAACTTCAGGATGGATGGAGCTACTGGCTTGAAACCCGGAGACCTTAGTAACCGGTGGAAAGCTTCAGCTGCAGAAGAAGGAGCAGAGGGAGGGGAGAGCCCTCCCCCAGGCGTAGCCATGAGGCGTTCTGAAACCCTACGACAACACTCCAACGGACTCCAGCGTTCTCACCTCTCTCGCGTCCGATCGTTTGAAAAAGATCACTCCAGTTAAAAATCATATGTTAAATTATGAATATTCATTATTTTATAGAAATAATTTAAATCCATATAGAATAATTTGAATTTATTATGATGATTATTATTATTAATAATTCACATATCTAATAAATTAAATTATGGTTTTTACTTATTATTATTTATTTTATTAAATTATAAAACATATTTTATTTGTTGATAAAATTTATTTATATGTTCAGGGGTGGCAGGCGCGGGTGGGATCCTAGTGGATCCCGGAGGACAAGTGGAACAAAGATTTTCCTAGGGACTTGGCCCTAGAACCAACAATGAAGCAGAATGGATGGCTCTCCTTCAGGGTCTCCATCTTATTCGGGGCAAAAAAATCCGGAAAGTTCTAGTCTTCGGCGACTCTAGGCATGCCATATATAAGATGATCAATGGGTATCCCTCAGGAGATATCAAGTGTCGTAGATTATATAAAAAGGCTAAGCTTCTTCTGCCTCAATCCATCGAGATTTATCACATTCTTCGCCATAATAACAAGGAAGCAGATATCATGGCTAATGTTGGAGCCAGTCTCCCCCAAGGCCACTACAGCCAGGATGGCGACCCTCCCTTCTTCAAAGTCATTCCATGACGAGAGGTTTTAGAATTCATTCTTGCATTCTCATCAGGCAAGTCTATGAATTGAAGTCCTTATCTATTGGTGAACACATTCGGATTTTTGTTGATTATCTTTCATCTCTCCCCCTTGGTTTCTTATTCCCCCTCCTGACCTTATTTCTTTTCCCCTCTCCTCTCTCCCTTCTCCTTATCCCCCCTCCCCTTCTCCTTATCCCTTCCATCGACCGCCTCTTCTTCCCTAGCCTCCTCCCTCCAGCTGGCCTTCTCCTCCTCCTTCCTCTTGGCGGCTCTTGGCATTTATTGTTATGTCCTGTCTGTTCTCATGAGGTGGCCGCATGGATAGCTCTTCCCTCCTCGGCAGCAACGGTATTAACTCCTGTCAGGCTTCCAATTTATTGTCATTCCTTCTCGCACGATCGGGGGACTCCTATCTCCGTCTTCATGTCGAATCCTTGTCGTGGCTCATCTCATTGTTGCTCTCCGGGTTCGGGTCTCAGCTCTCCTAGCTCTGTAATTTTCTTGCTGCATGTGGTAGACGGAGTTAGAGGTGGGAGACTGCAGGGAATTCCTTGGCATGGACTCCCCCTCATCCGAGCCTTTATAAAAGAACGCCTCGCTCTGTCCGCTTTCTTCTCCTGTCAATGTTGTTATCCTTCTGCTTCCTGGGGAATAGAAAATCAGGTTGATACTTCTTCATTCCGATTCGACAGGAAGGAAAGGGTATTGGGATGCCTATGCTCCGGTTGGAAGAAAGACGCCCTGGGGACTTTATCTTGTTCAGATAATTTTGGGGGTGCCGCTCTGCAGCAAGAAATAGTCGACCTCTGGAGTGAATCAGCCCTGCAGTAAGAAGCTGCAGACATTGCAGCTTCCTCTTTGCATATTCAGTTTTCCCGAATAGCAATCACGACTGACTCTGGCAGAATGGCTCACTATGGCGACAACCTTGGGCTACAGGACATTATGAAGAATTTACGCAGGCTGTACGAGATGACAGCCATAGGGGTAATGGACAACAAGGAAATGGCTAAGGAAATTAAGAGTATGAGCGAGACTGTGAGTAGAACATCTCTGGAGGTTAGCAATAATGGTGCCCGCACAGACGACCTTGAGAGAAACCTGCTTGAGCTGTTGGGCAGAGTTGAACGCATAGAAGAAGACCTTAAAAATCTTGTTTCTCTAAACCAGGAAAGCAGGGTTAATGGCGTCAATGAAGCAGCTGACCAGCCTATGGAAGAAGAATCTGTTTTACAGCCCAGGCCTCAGAAAGGCACCTGACTTCTATCTTGTGCTTATTATATTTCAGTTTTGTATGGGTTATGTATCTCTGCATTTTGCTTTGTAGTCAGTTCGTGAGGGTATATACTACCAGCATAGTATGTAGTTCTGAAATACTCATATGCTCTCTATTTTGGGAACCTGAACATGTCTGGTGTGTAGCATTTTTGCCTTGCCGGCCTTACCTTTTCTTTCTCTGATGTAATGAATGGCTGTGGACAGCCTGTTAATATAATCCCTCTTTCTGTTTCTGTTAAAAAAATAAAATTATTTATATGTTTTTTAAAAATTTATAAATATAAATAAATTTTATATTATTTATTAATAATATAATTATATATTTGAGAACTTTTAGTAGTTTTATGAATTTGAGATGTCTACCAATAAGATCAACTATGTGATAGTGAAAGTTTCTTTGTCCTAAAAAATAATGTTGATAAATTAAGTTTTTATCAATAAAATAATAATAAGTGCTTTGTTGTTGTTATCAACAAAATTATAATATTTCAAGTTTTGTTATTATTATTAAAGACAAAACTATTTATTATTAATAATTTTAAAATATATAAATATTAAATAAAATTTTAAGTTATAAATAAATTAATTTATTGAAATAGTAATGAATTAATAATAGGCATAAAATATTATAATAGTCTTATTAGTATTCATGTGTTATATTTTATTAGTAGCTAAAGCTTATTTATAATTTATAATATGTGTATATATGTATTTAGTAAATTGAATTTGTTATAGTTATGATGATATATATTATTATAAATAAAATGAGTTATATTTCATTTCTTAATAAATTTTGATATTAAAGATAAATGAAAAATCAGATTAAAAAAATCAAAAAACAAAACAAAACAAATATTAAGAAAAAAGAAAACATAAAATATATAATTTATAATTAAAGAAAATATATTTATTATTATATTATACCTTACTAAAGGAAAAAATTTACACTTACAAATATAAAAATTAAATCAATGATGCAAAAATCTGTAATCTAACAAACATTCCAAGTGTACTCACCAATGAGTAAGCCAATTCACAGATTGTACGATCAATTGATGCAAAGTGTTACACTCTAAGATACATAAAATTAATCTACACTCTAACAATCATGCCAAGTACACTCACTAATCAATAAACAATTTTACAAGTACACACAAATACAATCAATCCACTCTAACAAGCATTCCAAGTATATTCATCAATGAACAAGCAATTTCATAGATACAAGTATAATCAATTGAAGCAAAGGGATACCCTCTAAGAAACATATACAATCACACTCACCAATCAATCATTTCAACTATAATCAACAAGCAATTATATAGATATACAATCAATTGATGAAAATGAGCTGAACTTTAATAAACCTAAAAATGATCTACATTCTAACAAAAATTCCAAGTATACTCACCAATCAACAATCAATTAACTGTAACAAACATAACAAGTACAATGCCTAATTACAAGTAGAGTGCCTAATCTGCAAACAATTTCACACATACATTCTAGTACAATCAATCCACTATCACAAGCATTCCAAGTACACTCACCAAAGAGCTACACTATAACAAACATTTACACCCCCAAATGATGCAAAAACAAATATAGTTATAATCAAACATCCACTTACCTTTACAAAAACAATTTCATAAATAAAGTACAATCAATTAATGCAAAGAGGTACACCATTCTAACAAACTTAAAAATCATTTCATCTAACACATTTACACCCCCAAAGTATGCGGAAAAAAAAATGAAGTTAAGATTAAACATCCACTTACAATCACAATCAAACAATCAATAACCAAACATTCCATTTAAACTCAACAATCAACCAATAAACCAATAATTTCATGTATCAAACAATTTCATATATAAAATACAACTAATTGATACAAAAAATTACACTAACATATTTTAAATAATTAAACAATTTCAAATAAAAATAATAATTCAAACACAATCATTTTAGAATAAAAAAAATAACTTTCAAATAAAATTAATCACAATATAACTATTCAATTATTATAATAATATATTATAACTAATTATTTATTATAATAATATAATTACACTATATAAATAAAGTCACAAATATAAATATCAATGTTTTGTTATAAATTAAAATAAATTAAAAAATGGATAAATGAAAATGTGAAAAGATAAAAAATATAAAATATATAACATTGTAGCTAGAATTTAAAACATATGTTAGGAAGTTATTTATGTTTAGAATTAAATTTGGAGTTAGTTGGTGTAGAAAATGTGTTAAATATATATGTTGATTTGGGATATATAATAAGGTATAGAAGTTGTTAGAATTTAAAATATATGTGATGAAGTTTATTTAGGTGGTGGATAATTTAGTGTGCAAATAAGGGAAAGTAAAAAATGAATATGTGAAAAATACATATTACATACTATATAACATTACAAAACATGCATACTACATAACACTACAAGAGACTACTATAAAGATGATGAGCGCCACACCCTCCACAGCATTTGGATAGGTTTAATCCCATCCGCAAAAAAATATCAATTTTTGTATTAAGAATCATTAGTCTATATCTTTACAAAATTCTCATTTCATCTCAAATCTTATCTAAACAAGCATATATATTATATAAGAGATTGAGAGTAAATACATACATATGAAAAACAATAAATTATGTAAATCCTTCCATATTACTTAAAAAATAACATTGAATCATTCTTTAAAAGATGTTTGATACCTGAAAAAATAACAAAACAAATCAAATACGAGACACTTCTTTATTTAAATATTAAAAAAAAGGGTAAAAAAGATAATGATAATTACTTTCTCTCTCCTTGTTCAATAAATTCTTAAAAATTATTCATCAATACAATTCAATGTTCTAGTGTAATTCATCTATTGTAAATCATTTGTGGTATCATATTTGTAAGAAAATTAGCTTTCCAAAACATGTTTTTTTAAATATTGAAATTAAAAAAATAAAAGAAAAACACATAAATAAATTACAAATTAATAATGTTCAACTCCTTAAAAAAATTGCCATAACATATTTGTCATACAAAAAGCATATACTGCTTCCTCTATTAACCAAAAAGATTAGATTAGAAATGCTTCCTCTATTAACCAAAAAAATTAGATTAAAAATAAGATAAAATAATAAGATCTATATACTTTTTAAAAATTATATCCATTTGTTTCACATCATCATATTACACTAACACATTACAAAATAGACAAATATTTAAAATTTTGAATTATCATAAAAACAAACTCACAATCCTGTCTGGATGAATCCTTGTATATAAATATCAATATCCATGATTTCATAAATTTGAAATTTTACTCAAACATCTAATACTGATTTGTCCCTTTGTAACTCAGATATCCATTTATATGTGAAAGAAAATCCATATCCATTTATATGTGAAAGAAATAAACCGGGCTCAGCCTTCCATAATTATCTGTTTGACCCAAATTTTGTAGCATCCAAGAAAATATAGAGCAAACTTATGGGGGCGGGGGGTGAAGTAAAACATTGATTTAAAGCAGGGTTTTAGTGAGAATTAAATGTTATTGGGATTCCATGGCCATAATCCGTCATTTAGTTTTCCAAACTACACCTAAAGACTTGATTCTAAGTCGAGAGAAAATCCGATTCAAAGTTCTTTCAAGTGCTAATAACTCATACGAAAGATGCAGATTATCAAGCTGGCATGTTTACTTTCCATGGGGCACATTCGGCTAAAAGGAGGAAGGATAAATCAATGCACTATACCTCAGTTATGGATTGGAAAATTTTCAGCTGGGTGAATGACTCGCGGCAGGGCGATCTTAGGGTAAAATTCGACTTTACGAATGATTTAAGAATGATTTGAAGGTTCAGCAGGATGGCGATCGATCTTCATTAATCAGACACGCTTCACTGCCAGGAATTTAGTGTCAATAATGAAGTTCAGGGTTCGCAATTCTCAGTCTCATGATGGAAATCCTTTGCATCTGACTGACGATCAATTAGCTGGTGGTGACTTGATCGGCAAAATTGGGATACAGGAGTGATTACACCCTTGTTTCTGGAAGCATCTATGCTTGTTTGAGTAGAAATCATAGTTCGAGAATCCTGGAAAATATGCATTTGAGAGCAGTCGATGAGGAACAGTGAGATAGCAAATCAACAGAGTAAGGAAGGTGAAGTCTTCTGCTGGGAGGCGACAAGCATTCAGATTTGGAGCTGGTTGGAGGTAATCAACGCTGTGCTGGATATTCATTTTCCTGGCTGGGATGCTAGTATAGAGTTAGTCAATCTGGTTAACAGTAATAATTCTGTTAAGAAGCAAAGTGATTTGTCTTGGAAGCGGCAGAAATACTTCTAGTCTTTGGGTTGGTGGTACCATCAGATCCAGTAAAAGGAAAGCGGGGGATTCAGACAGAACTAACAAATTTCCTTGGTGGTCTCTTCTTCAAAGATTGAAGCTTTCGCTGTATGGTGGAAATTGGCTTGTCTTGGACCGTTTCAGTGGTCTGGAGACTCCTCCTGGTTGTCCTGGGAATTCTCATGCCTGTAGTTGTTTGTGGAAAAATCTGAAAAGTTGGGGAGTTAATCGACGGGGTGAGAAAAATTATCTTGTTATACAAGTCTGGTTGATAACCGTGGTTCTGGTCCCTGGATTACTGTGTGGTTTCAATTTCAGTCAGTGTAATTGTGTTGTTCTATTTGAGCTCTACTGGAGGGTCTTGGTTCAAAGATCGTCACCTTTGGTCAAAATTTGGAGGTCTGTACACTTATATAGACGTGTTCTGCTCCCATGGTTTTCTCTGGAGTTTCTGCCAGGATTGTTGCTGGTAGATTGATTTGAAAACTCGGGGGGTCATCACAGGGACGAAGGTGAGGACCTGGAGAACAATTGGTTCAGATTGAGGAAGAAATTAAGGGTGTCACGCTAACTGGTTATGACAAGCAGCGATACTGGATGTTGTAAGCTACCCAAATAGGAAAGGGCATATTTGCCAGATCTCGCAGATAACAAGAAGCATCGCATAATAACCCCATAGATCTGTTCCTGCTACCTGAAATCTATATTGAGTGCTGGACTACTTTTACAGATGCCATGGATGGATGTCTTTATCCTGATCTATTGAATTTTTTTTACAATTTGCACTGCTTTTTGTTTTAAGTAACCTGCCCATTTTCATGATAGAAATGTGCATCCTATATGAAATTGTTGACATTGCATGTCCTTAAGACAATGGTGCATTTTCGAGAGATATTGAAATAATTGGCAATTCCTATAGATCTGGAATAGGAAGTAGGCAGAGGAAGGTATCCATCAATATAATAATTCTCCTTGTCTAAACCATGAGCAAAGATCCGGATAAATTCTGATGCTAGTAGAGATCCTAACAAACATGAGAAATTTTCTGGTTCTGAATTTTGTCCCACCAACAAACCATTTGTACCACTTGGATTGAAAACTTGTGCAGGAAACTGCACCTTTAGATGGAAATCAGTCAAATGTTCTCCTAAAGCTCGGTTAAAGTATGTTTCACTTAATTAGATTGACATTTAACCAGCCCTAAAGTGGCATGATCTAGTTGAAGTAATTTAAATTACTGGCATATTTATCTTATAGTACAATGGTCTATTTATCGTCTCTACAAATACCAAAGTGACCAAAAATGCTTAATATACCCAATGTCATAGCTATTCAAGAAAATCCAACCAAATCCACCAATTACACCAGAAGGTGTGATATTTTTTGTTTCAAGATCATGAAATGAGGTGGATATAGAGGTATCTATATATTTAGAAGCCTCACTCATCTTTTATGAGAAGGATGATTGGATTGTTGGTGCTTAGTGCTTAGCCAGTCTGGCTGTTAAAGATAGACTAAATCAAGTCTAACGTATGGCTGTTGCATGGTTTGCCATAGGGCAGAGACTGTAAAGAATGTGTTCTGGGATATGGCAGACTTGCAAGAGAATTCATTGTTATTTGTAACTGCTTGAATTAGCAGCTCTTGTTCACTGGTATCCTAAAAGTGGCAACCAAGAGCATAAAAGTTACTTTTATGTGTTTCTGTATAATTAAAACCTTAATATGGGCAGATTTTCTTTTGCTTCAATAATTATGTCAATTATGCTAGTAGTTGAGAACCGTAAGATAGATGCTTATAGCGCGATATGC
>LPNX011000661.1:5695-27057 GCA_001517045.1 Pseudotsuga menziesii | reverse complement strand
AGTTGAGATCTACTTTTGGAAGGACAAGGTTAATTCGCAGGAGGATAATCATACTATGTCTCAGGGGAGGTTTCAAAGTGAAGGACAAGTTCAGAATCTCACTGACATGGATAATCAGCTGGAAGTATTGGAAGTTCCTGAAACGAGTGAGAAGAATGTTGGGAATGTAACTGGGACAGCTTCTACTTCTCATATTCCCTCTCAAGAAATTCAGAAGTATTCTGTTTCAGCCTGTCTGGACCAAATTTTGTCATAATGTCTTTTTATGCAGTACAAATACCTTTTGTGTTTAGACAGTTTAACCTCGTGTATACAGTTCGATACTATAGTAACAGCAGTGATACGTTTGTTTGTAACCATTTTGGGATTCCTTTTTTGTATACTTCAGAACTATGTCATCTATAAAGAGCTAGTTTGTAACTACAGGTCGTCTGGTTCGGCCAATACCTTTTTATATATAAAAAAATTACTGTTTTTTGTTAAAAAAATATTTATTTTACAATCACAAAATCCTAAAAAATAGCTATGCACTAATTTATTTATTTATTTTCTCTTTTCACCAAAATACTATTTAACAAAATCTAGGTGCAACCTTGATATTGTGAACCAACCCATCTTGTACATAGATTAACCTTTAAAGATGATTTTCAGGTATGTTTTGAATAATATAATGAGTGCTAGGCTGTAGTGGGAATCAGTTATTAACTATCAGATTTGATTGCATGATGAGAACCCCGACTCATAAAAATTACCATATATATATCCATACTGTAAACAGAATACATTTTTGATGAGTATTTAACCAGGGCTCTCAGAAAACCTGGATCAATTTAGCTACTTTCAACCTGTAGATCAGTTTTGAGGTCTAACCATTGTGTTCAAATAGAAATTTTTGGATTGAGGACTTGACAATACACTTATCATCTCCTATTGTATATATTTTATGTTTTTATGAATTCTTAGTGGGAATCACTTATTAACTATCAGACTTCATTGCATGATGAGAACCCCGACTCATAGGAATTGGCATAGATATATCCATACTGTAAACCAAATGCATTTTTGGTGAGCATTTAACCAGGGCTCTCATGTCTCAGAATACCTAGATCAATTTAGCTACTTTCAACCTGTAGATCAGTTTTGAGGTCTAATCATTGGGTTTAAAAGGAATTTTATGTATTGATGACTTCGACAATATACTTACCATCTTCTATTGTATATATTTTAGGTTTATAGGATTTTTTATTATTTCTGGCATGTTTATGGATGTTGTCATCTAGAAATTGATCCCGTTCATTATATTTAATCTCAAATATTTTTTGCCTATCAGTTATAGTTATTTACTTCTCTAGTATCAATATTAACACTTAGTTATTTTTGTTTTCTAGGTTTCTTTTTGAACTTTTAAACTATTCCCGTTCATTATATTTAATCTCAAATATTTTTTGCCTATCAGTTATAGTTATTTACTTCTCTAGTATCAATATTAACACTTGGTTATTTTTGTTTTCTAGGTTTCTTTTTGAACTTTTAAACTATTGACGATCTGCAAAAAGAAATCCATTTAACAATAAAAATTTATTTTAGCACATTTTATTGTTGTTATTATTCCAACAGAAAAACCATTTTTATGATAGCACTAACAATTAACTTCAAAAAATAATGTTTTAATTTTGCACTCTCTGTAGAGCATCCAGTTTAAGCTGCATACGACTAGGCTCATAAAAACTTTGTTGTAGAGTAACCCTTTGGTGTTCCTTGCCATTCTTCCTAAGCATCTATGTTTTTCGAGCTGGTCCCTACTCAATTGTTAAACATTTGCAATAATATGAGTGCAAGGCAAGTTGCAATGCACAACCACATGGAAGGAGACTCAGGTTAATTGGAGAAATAAGCAAGGCAAGGACAAAAATCACTTTACTGGTAGGAGTTTATATCAGATCTGTTTTTCTTCCATTGCCAAAGTTGCAATACACATCCACATAAAAGGAGACCCAGATTAAGTGGAGATATGAGCAGAGCAAGGACAAAATCACTTTGCTCCTTGGTCAGTCCTCAAATGTGAACTTTGCCTATATCTGTATACAACAATGTTGATATAACTCTTGTGCTTATAACTGTCGACAATCAACAGCTATACAACAATGTTGATAGAGCTCTTGTGCGGCGTGCCTATAACTGTCGACAACCATGTTGATAGAGCTCTTTTTTAATAGCTTGAATCCACAAAAAATCTATTTTCTAAGCCTCTGGTTTGTTGTTGAAGAGAGATATTTATGACTATCAAGTATAATATTATCTTAATACTTATTCTACAGCCACAAAATCCTAAAAATAAGATCCTATAATATTTTTTCTACAACCACATCTTAACAGTAACTATGCAGTAATGTTTTATTTTTTTCTCCTTCACCGAATTACTATTATAACAAAATCTGGATTCAATACTCTGTTAAAGCAAAATCTGGATTCAATACTCCGTTAAAGCAGAAAACCTGCTCATGATGAACTAAACAAAAAAGTTAAAGCAGAAATACCTGCTAATTCTGGTTTAGAACCACAAAAAACACCATGAATATAATAACCATTTAAAAAAAAAGTTACAGAGACATACCTGTTACTTGTCCTGGGCCTGGGCTTGGGCTGTTGCAGCTGTTCCCTTGGGCCTGGGCTTGGGCTATCACGGTTGCTTTATCCTTTTCCTCATGATCAATATATTTAATTCCCACGGATTAATATTCAAGGTATCCTACATGGGCAAGAAGAAAAACACAATCAGGCTAATCTTCATGAGTAACCTACCCGAACAGGAACAACATCATACTCATTATTAAGATTCATGGAGAAAGAGTGGATTCTCTTGTCAAGAAACAAGAAAGATGAAAAACCATATATACCTGTCATGGGTGTGGGAGTCCCGGTAAAAGCATCTATCCTTCATTATTTTTTTCCTTCCTGCTTCTCTTGATATCGAGAGGATCAAGAAAATGTAACCTTCTTTATCATATTACAAAACATAAACAGACCACACACAATACAAAGACAGGCACAAAACCGATACACAGACAAACACACAACACTCAGGTAGCGCTTCCATTAAAAAAATACAGACAGACTCTGCAGATGACAAAGGAGGCTCTGAGCAAACATTTAGAATACAAATTGATACATACATATTGAAACTGGACCGTTATAAGAGCGCATCCCAAAAATGATCCGCTCTCATCCGGTCGATCTCCAACAAAGTCTTATTTAGCTTTTCAACAAAATCTTACTATGCTTTTGAACAAATTTCCTTTATCTGCTTTTCTCCAACAAAGACTTTTTTTTGCTTTCAACAAAATCTTACTATGCTTTTGAACAAATTCCTTTTATCTGCTTTTCAAGATATCTTCACGTCGGTTACTATTTTTCAAACAAATTCCAACAAAATCTTACTAAGCTTTTGAACAAATTCCCTTTGACATGCTTTTCAAGATGATTACCATTTTTCAAACAAATTCCTACAAAATCTTACTACTTTGAACAAATTCCCTTTGACATGCTTGTCAAGATATTTTCAAGTTGGTTACCATTTTTCAAAAGAGAAGACCATTTCAAATTTGAATTTGAGATGATGTTAAGCTTGGCCTCAATTTCACCTAGTTTAGGTACCATTTGTTATGTTAGTGTTAGTAAAATTTCAATGTTTTTTTAAGATCTAAGGGATTTAATAACTTCCAAAATAATTTGGGCGAGATCAAGGTTCAAATCTGAGTGGCTTCCGCTTTAAATCCTAGGCAATACCTATCAAGAAATTTATGACAGAACAAGGGTCGAGATGTTTGAAGACACGTCGAGGATGGGGTCCCACTCGACAAGGGTGCCTACCCTTCTAGCCGTAACACAACAAGCTAATGTCTCATTACGGTATCACAACAAGCTAATGTCTCATTGCAGATTTGAGCCTGGCTCGGAAGAGTATGAAACTTTACCTCCTCACCACTTGAGTTGATGCCCCTCAACTAATAGAGCTTCAATGTTTTTTTTAACTCTTGGGAACTAGCAACCTCCCAAGGGTATACCCAACAGCCCGCAAGACAGATGTACCAATAACTTGTGACTCAACAGGGGTCAAGACGTCCAGAAGCCCACATACACCTCCTTAACATTGAATCTGTATCCCAGGGGTCACCTACCCTTCAAGCCTTGTCACAATGGGCCAATATGAGCATCCCTAACCCCTGTCGGCAGTGAACCTATGACCTCAGAGATAACACAT
This sequence comes from Pseudotsuga menziesii, assembly GCA_001517045.1. Lineage (NCBI taxonomy): Eukaryota > Viridiplantae > Streptophyta > Pinopsida > Pinales > Pinaceae > Pseudotsuga > Pseudotsuga menziesii. The sequence continues at coordinate 22,796 of LPNX011000661.1, read as the reverse complement.
GTTCTTAACCATTAGGCCCACTCAGGTGCTTCAATGTTAGGTTCAACTATATAAAGTTTGCGAGGATAGGTTAGTAGAACACAACACAAATATATGCAATTTATCTCGGTGTAAGTTGGGAAGTTTATCAATGTTCATAACCATTAAGGATGTTTGATTTCTTCGTATTTATGTGCTTGCATATAAGAAAAACAATCGTGGGGCGCTTATTTTGTAATACTTTGGAATATGTTGTGTAAGTATAAAATTTCTTATTTCACATTGGTTGTAAGGGTTAGTAAGTTTTATCCTATAAGCCTCAATACATGAAGATGTGTTAATGAAGGTTCCATAGAGGTCTACCCTTCCTTTCCTCGACTAACATAATGGTTGATTGGTTGTTATTGACATTTGTATGGATGCAGGTATTTGAGAAGGGCCTCGTCCTCCCTCCTCGGTGTGCTAACATGCCTTGAGGTTATTTGCATAGATTGGTCTTTCCCTCCCTCCTTTATTGGTTGGGATTACTTTCAGGTGTTTGAGATGGGCATTCTCCTCCATGTTTTGTCGGATGAGTTGACTTAAAAGTATTTGAGATGGGCCTTTCCCTCCCTTCTTTATGGGTTGTGATGATTTGATGAATTACAAGATCATCAATGCAATTATTTGAGATGATTAAAGGGACGATATGTACATTGGTCCATTTGTAATCCAATGCAATCCGAGGATTTGATGCTGTTCCTAAGTGGATGTTGTGCGTGAGTGCCCGAGGGATTATAAGCATATTGATGCATTTATATACTTGCAAGTATTTGAGATCGCACACATGTTGGTGTATTTATATGCTTGCAAGTAATTGAGATGATTTTAGGATCATTTGGTCATTCGATCATGAGTTGGTGTTGTGTAATAGCTAATTAACTCCATAATGAGATAATAATATATTTCATTTAATGTGTATGATCTACTTGTTGACAACATTGGTCACTGGATTGCGAATAGGTGTTATGTAATAGCTAAACGCCTCCATAATGAGATAATAATATATTTGATTTAATGTGGATGATCTACTTATTGAGAACATTGACAATAGGGGGTGCGTTATATGCCCTTTGGAAACTCTACTCATAAGTACTTTGGTTTTGGGTTAACAATATTTACCCATTGCATTAGATTGGTCTTAGAGTCGACATATCCTTTTTGGAGCTTTTGGGTCATGAAAATTTTCAAGAATTGAAAGAGGAAAAACAGAACAATTGTATATTGTTGTTGTGAAGAGACATGGATAAGGAGTTCGCTTGTTGATGTCAAGATTTAGCTTAGAGGAAGCACTCTTTATATGCTTTGAGGAGCAATTGTTTGCACTAGGGTGCACTGTAAATACATGTGGGTATTGAGTTGGATAAAGAAATCCATATTGAGAACGAGGATTGCAGATAGAAATATTTAAGGAGAATGTTTCATAATTAGTCTTGTTGAGAAGACAAAGAGAGGATGGGTACAACAGGTATCGATGGTTTAGGAAGAGCCCTATAATATTGTGCAATATGGAAGTGGTCGCTTAAAGAGTGTATTTGGGAAAAAAAATTTTGCGTTGACAGAGCTGGCTGTAGGTTTTTAATTAAAATTTCAAATTTAACATGATGTCCAAGTTTTAATGTTCAACTAGCACAAAATACCATCGGCCCAACCTTAATTGCCAAAACATAAACACTAAATCAATAACTAATTGTTACCAAACTACTTCTGGAAACTAAGACCATGAAATTATTTTAAATCGCGGATGGTATCTGCATCTTCAGGCTTCTCCTCCAGGATTAGACAATGCTACTTTTTTGGATTTGGAAGAGTTGTCTTTGACATCCTTGATTGATAGTCCAACTGTTTTCTTGAATGAAGAGGGATCATCCAAGCCTTTCCATTCCACATGCTCTCATTTATGGCCGCTTGTAGACCCAATCTCTACCTTGTCATGAGTTGTTAGGAGCTCCTTGTTTTGCTGCATGTTGTGTTGCTCAGGAGGTTTAGAAATCTGAGATGGGCTCGACGAGGAAGAGGTGTGAAGGAGATGAATTGTTCTCCTGAGAGATCTCCTGTGAATGAAAAATACCTGGGCGAGCATATTCTTTACTGTCTAATAGTGTTTACGGTGAGTTCAAGCTCTCTGAGCAGCTAGTTGATGCACCACCCTCTTTTGAATCATCCAACATATCTTTCAAATGCCTAGGAATTGAACTGCCATAGCCACTGTCAATTGAACCTCTACGTCCAGGATGGCCTGAGTAACCACGACCTCCACTTCTACATTGAGGGGTGGCACGTAGTATTGTAGACAACACAGCTCCAGTAGGCAAGCCATCCACACCACGATTATGAGCGTAAAGTCACAAAGGAGGAGAGAACCTAACCCAGAGTGGGCCAAGGTTTGGAGATGGAGAAATCATAGAACCAAGGAGCAAAAACCGTCCAAAAGAGATGTCCTCACTGAAATGCCGGGTGGAAACACTGTAAAGGATCCAGACCAAAGGTGCCCAAGGCTAGAAACTTGCCAAGATGAAATGCTTGTATTCGGCTTCCTAATGAACCATAATTTCACTCGGAAGGCATGATTTACATAGTACTACGAATTACCCTATGCAAAGGTCGAAGAGCCGGATTCTAAAATGCTTTTGACCTTGCGTGTCACGAATAATTAAATAGCATGTGGGACGAAATGAGGGATATCCACGTGGTGAGTGGATGGGTCCCTCAATCCAGCTCCCACACAATCCATTTGGCGGTGATTTGGCCCTGCATCCAAGAATTTTAAAATTATAATTATATTTAATGATGTTGTATAAATTTCTACCTATTTGAAAACAAGTATCAAATTGTGGAAACCTTCACTATATTTTAAGTAATATTCTTCTTGCATTTTATTTTAAATTATTATTATTATTTATGATAGTAATGATTTTTATATATTATTATTTATTTTGTTAAATCATCACCATCATTATTAATGTTTTTATATTATAAATGGGTGATATTAATCTTTTATTAAATTATTGATTATATTATTATGTCACCGCATGGTGGTGACATATATGAATAGATTGGTTGTATTATTTTAACAGTATACTAGAAAAAAATTTCAAAAAAATGTTAAAGTTCTCTAATGTATTAAAATTTTAATATCTAATATATTTTAAAAAATATATTTATTTAAGTTTTGATTGACCTAATTTTTTGTTGACCCTAGCCTCGAAATTTGGTGCGAGGGGTGGGCAGCGGAGCGAACGTCATAAAAATTCAAGTCCCGCGCATGTCAACTGCCACGCAGCAATGGCATGCCATTCTATGCCTGTGTCAGTATACGAGGGAGTGGTACGACGATGAAGTAATTATTATTACAAGCTCCCCTGTTTCAGGCACACAATCTTCATTTTCTTCTTCTGTTCCGCTGGCTTCGTTGTTTGTTTGCTTGCTTTTCACCACAGACTTAGAAGGACGAGGAAGACAAGTTGCTTGCTTGCTCTTTACCTACAGACTAAGAAGAGGGAAGGAAGGCCAGTGCAGTGAGTGAAGAAGTCAGTGATTTCGTTTACTGGTACGATGGAAGAAGCCGCCCGGTTCCTGCAGGAGCAGGTGGCTTTGACAGGCATCCAGTTTGGCCTTGCATCGTCGAGAGAAATTGTAAGTGGATGCATGAAGTAGAGAAGAATAATGGGCAATCGGGTTCTTCTTTACTGCAATTCTGAGGCAAATAATCTATTTTAAAACTCATTTTCATGCCAATTCAGTTGGAAACCACCTTTGAACTCTGAATGTGTTAACATCCTCTTCTATTTTGAGTTTTGATTCAGTTGAAAGTCTGCAGATCTCGGAATCAGTTAGCGCTATCTTTTAATTGACTAGGGAAACTCCCAAGTCAAGTAGGGTTGTTTAATTAACTTCTACTCAAATTTTTATGGAGAATCAACTGATGATATGGCTTTCTATTCCTAATGGTGGATGCAGCACTTTAGAGATCAAATGATGCCCTAAAAGGGTACTAAGATGATGGGATTTTGAAGGTATTTGTAGCACTATGGCAGACCAGATGCTCGACTATGACAGATGAAGTTTTTGGCGGTAAAAAACAGCATTGGACAGTCAATCAACATGGCATGATAATGAATATTTGGGTAAACTGGAACGAGGTAATCGTTCATGAAAATTGGCTCCAACATTATTGAGGTAACGATATTGCCTTTCCTAGACTGCATATCTAAACTACTTTGACTCCTATAGTTATATACCCCACCTGCTAGTTCATGTCTCACCGTGACATAATCTGATTCTTTGTTTGAGTTTGTTAAAACAAATCAATGAAAACTTCGATCACCTGCTCTTCTCATGGATAAGCCCCACCAGCAATTGCAGAGCTCGTGTAAGAACCCGTTCAATAAGAATTTTATGCATAAGTTGCATAAAAGTAAGTAGAGGCATAGGTCGTAGATCACTTACTCCATTTTACCTATTCTACTTGGTAAAAAGAAAAAAAGAAAGAAATGTCGTAGAAGAGCACCCAAGTTAAACAAAATACAACACTTGTTTTTATGTTTTTTGGTTGGGAGTACACTTTTAACCAGTTATCAGCCTTAATGAATCTCTCATCCTTGGTAATTAGCTTATAATTTTCTTGTTCTGAGCATTGAAGAATCTTGACAAAACCTGAGGTGGGGTGGGGTGAAGAGGGTTTAATAAAATTTTTTGAGCAATTACGAACTAAATTGTTTTCCTGGGAAAGTTATCATCCAAAGGATAAATAATTGACATTGTATGGGAAAGGGCTCTTAATTTGTTGAAAGACACAAACGAGGGTCATTTTCCCCAAAGTAGCATCATAGAATTGCTAATTCCACAGAATTATGAATTCCACAGTAATTCTAAAAATCACGGTTATTGTAACTTCTCCTGAAGTTTCCTAGAAATTAAAATTTCTTAACCTCATCTTCATCTTGTTGTTGCAAAAGGACCAGCCTTGATTATTGCATCACTAATGTGAAGGATGCTGACGCCATTGCCACATATAGTTTAGAGTACAATACTTTTTTTTCCCATAAAGGTAGTGAATTCCAATAGTTGGTATTATGTTCTAATTTTACAATAAGATGCTTATGGTTATTAATTGAGAAAGGTTGAACGCGCATGGGAGGTTTATGAGATAGTTTTTTTCAGGTTTAGACTACTATAGGCTTTTTTCTTCATAAAAGTAGTGAATTCCAATAGCTGGTATTAAGTTATGATTTGGTTCATGAATTTAGTTATAATTTCCTTCACAAGTGCTGAAAGACTATTTAAAAAAAGTGTCCATAGTATAGAGAAAAAAAATAGTAAATTTAAGAGCAACAGGGAAGCCAAGAAAAAAAAAAGACCCAGTAAATTTAACAGCAATAGGGAAGCCATGACATGCCCAAGCTAGAGACTAAAAAAAAACTTAGCACACTTAAAATTTGCAACTTGGCACCATTTCCCTTCTTGTAATGCTTTTCACAACATCCCTTGTATTTCATTGTGTCCATGACCTCCATCAAGGCCTTAGATTCTTCTCTACCTTCTTTAATTTGTCTCTGCATGTTGTTTGGACAGTTATTTTTTGCTTGAGTAGCCTGAATGCTGCAAGGCACCTTGTCCTTTCTAGGGCTAATTTGCTGCAGACCTAAAGGAGAAGAGTGCTTGTATGAATTGTTTGATGAGCTGGTTTTGACAAGGAATTGAAAATCCAGATCCTTGATCAACATATACTGTGCTTGATACTTGTTGAGAGTAGGCACGATCAATAACAATATCATCTCTATATTCCTCTTCATCTTTCATATTAAAATTCTAACCTGCTTTTATTTGGGTTTTCCTCACCTTGTTCGAGTTTCCAAATTCCACGTCCAATATTGGAGAATCCCAAACAGTTCTCTTCACTACAGATGAAACTTTTTTCAGTAGATTCGGGGAGCTTGCAGGTTGCATGGAGTGAGCCCTCATGAATTCCTGGTCATACTTGTGAGAAATTCTAAGCTATCTCGATAGACTTTTCTGTCCTAGAGATGCCCAAGAGAAGACCCAGTTTGGTCTTTTGGCGTGGATTTATATTTACAAGTGCAAAGATTAAGTTCCAAACAATCCATCTTGCTGCTTTTCAAGGAGATATAGTCTTCAGGAGATTTGAACTTAGAAAAATTGGAATTCTCCACACGCACTGCATTTGACATATTTGTAGCAAGGCATTGCATTTGACATATTAGTGGCAGATATAAGATAGTTTGCAAGAAAAGCAGGAGCATAATTCCCCTTTGAAGGAGACCTGGAAATTGAAGGCTTGTAGAAGGTGGAGGAAGGGCTATTTGGGAATTATTTATAATAATGAAGTCCAAGCTCTGCACTTCTATACCCCATAGAAACTGTGAATTTCTTCTCCGTGCCATTTGTTTTAATGGCATGCAGGTGTAACATTGGTATTGTCATGCCAAATGTTTTAATGTCATGCAGGTGTAACATTGGCATTGTTTGTAACGCCTTCACTTACATTTTTTTATTTTTCCAAATTGATTAGGTTATATATATTTTTTATTTTTTTTTATTTTTCCAAATTGATTAGGTTGAGTGAGATGGGTAGACACTGGCATTGTTTGCAATGCCTTCACTTATAGTTTTTTATTGTATATTTTTTTAATTTTCCAATGAGTGAGATGGGGTCGACACGTCGTCTCTCCTAATAATTTGGTTTTTATTATATTTTTTAGTTTGGTCAACAAGGCTTCTCTCATAATAATTTGGTTTTTATTACATTTTTTATTTTTCCAATGAGTGAGACAGGGTCGACACGACTTCTCTCCTAATAATTTGGTTTGTTTCTTGAATTCCAATAGCTAGTATTAAGTTATAATTTGGTTCCATGAAACTTTTGTGTGAGAGTTTTATAATGATTTTAACTCTAATATAATGATTTTAACTCTATAATACAATGATTTTAACTTTAAACTTAGTGTTGGAATTTATTTTTAAAGGTTCGGTTACATTATACACCAACTATAGTTAAGATATAGTTTGGTTCATTGAGTTTTTTAACATATAGTTTGGTTCATTCGTTCATTTACAAAGTATTTGTTTACATAGTATAAATTGTATTTGGAAAATATCCCTTATTTTTTCAATAAGTAGGTGATTTATTTCTTATTTTGTTTTTCTTAGCATAGAAGATGTTTTTGTTCAATTTTGAGAAATTTACTTTATATTATGATTATAAATAGTTATTAGTGAAATCCAATGGATTTAAATGGAATTCAAAAATATTTGTTATTTTTCAATAAGTAGGTGATTTATTTCTTATTTAATTTTTCTTAGCATAAAAGATGTTCTTATTCAATTTTTTAGAAATCTAGTTTATATTATGATAGTTATTAGTGAAATCCAATGGATTTAGATGAAATTCATAGGAATTTCCCTTCATGTCTAATGTATACAGGTTTTAAGAAAAATCATGGCTTAAAGGACTATATATATAGGTTTTAAGAAAAATCAAGGTTTAAAGGGCTATATTGCATCTGCATGTTTTAATTTGTTGTAGTTATTTTATGATTTTGGTTGAGTGGTCACCATGAAGGTTATTTATTCTACCTATTTCAATGAAGCCATTTCTGTGTTTATGTGTATGCTACACGCTTCTGCAAGTGTACAAGGATGTATCCATATTTAATATGCAATAAAATGGACCTTTGATCATCAATAAGGATGTTTAGCACACATTTTGCATATTTTCCAATTATCTTTGTTTCCTCAAAACATTGAGAAATCAATTCGATGGCTAAGTAGTGAAATCCATTTGATGGCTAAGTAAGTTTTTTGGCAAAATAATTTTCCTTTTTGTTGCAAATTTTTGTCAAAGTACTATATTTATATTGCTTATATAGCAATAGTTGTTACCAACTGCGGTGACATTGCCACCTCGTGGCTCTTGTTATTAATGTTTTCTATATTATAAATAGGTGATATTAATCTTTTATTAAATTATTGATTATATTTTATTGATTAATAAACTATATTTATAAATAAATTTTATATAATATAGGTGAAAATCATATGTTAAATTAGGAATATTCATTATTTTTTATGAGTTTATAGAAATAATTTAAATTCATATAGAATAATTTGAATTTATTTATTTATTTTCCCCGGAAAAAAATCATAATTTTATTGCAAAAATGAACAAAATTACATCTGTAGATGTATGAGATCAACTATGATCCCTACATTGTCACATATTGTCCCAAAATATGCAGTCACAAATGGACTGAAAACCCTTGCCAAAAATAAGCAGTCAAGCACCCAAACAAATGTGCCAAAGTTCAAAGCTGAAATCAATCTGTCTGAATCAATATCAGACCCAAACACTAGATTAGATCCAATTTGGTAGAACCCAATCTGAATATCAGCATCCATACAATATCTGAATGCTAGCTGTTGCCAGTCAGTAAACAAACTGTAATAGCATTTTGACAGTACATCGTCTCCAAAAGTCTGTTCCAAAACTCCACCTTGATCTATCCCAACCTCATGAACTGGCCATGCTGTCATTCAATTCAAATAAAAAAACTCCATTAAACATATCAATTACTGTCTTGTAATATATCAAAAGCTCAAACGTTATACCCAACCTGTCATAAATTACTAGGTCGCAAAAGCTGGAAATTATCAGCTTGTTACTAAAACTCTGCCCAAATCACAGCATCATACAACCGATTATGTCGTATAGACTCAGTCTCATATCATAACAAATAAAAAATCCCATCCCACGTGATACATAGAAGTATTAGATGACATGTCACAGTATCTGTGCAGAATCTCCCTGCTGTTCCAACAACTCTTCATGAAAAGGCCTATGATAATAGCTATATGAACCCACACTAGAATGAACAGAGATCCTCCATACTCCATAGTCTATATGCCACTGTATCGCTTCTTTGGATAACTGATCAGCCACCCCATTCCGTTCTCTATAGACGTGTGTAAAAGAAAGATGATAAAACTGTTTCTTTATGCGAAACACCTCCTCCAGAATAGGTAAAAGGATCATCACATGGCACTGAACAGTCCCTTTTTCCCATTCAATAACTAACATAGAATCACCAAAAACCTGTAAAGACAAACAACCCTGTTCCAATGCAAATAAAAGCAAAAGCCTGAGTGTCATTAATTCAGCATAGTTGTTTGTTCCCCTCACTAATCCAGCCGAAAAATGAAAATAATGAGACTCAGATTTGTACAAAACACCACCCCCACCACAACTCAATTGCCGGTCTTGAGATGCTCCATCAAAGAAGCCCCAGGGAATAGCTTTGTCTATCAATTCCTCCTGCACAGGCCTATTTTTGAGTAGCTTCTCCGGTTCCCTAAAATGGTGAAAAATTGCAACAATATGAGCCACAACAGACTCCATCGATATTCTACAGTCCTGAAAAAAAATCCTGTTGCGTGTTAGCCAAATCCCCCAAGCAAAGATACAGGGAACAGCTCGAAGAGTTTTATGTCCCGACCACCAGCTTTGAAAAGCATTGAGAGCAGAATCTCCCTGCCACCCCCCGATGTATCCCAACTGATAACCCACTTCAGTCCATATAGTTTGAGAAAAACTACATTGAACAAAGAGATGATGTATAGTTTCCTCAGCCTTTCGACATAGCACACAAAATCCTGGTCCTTCAATAAATCTCTTTTGCAAAATGTCCCATGTTGGAGCTTTATTTTCCAAAATAGCCCAGAAGAGTAACTTGGCCTTACCCGGGCATTTTAGCTTCCACAGCTGTTTCCACCACCAAACCAATTCTCGATCATGGACCAAAACATTGAGCTGAATATAACCATGTTTAGGAGTATAACATCCTGAAGGATGATAATCCCAAGCCAATTTATCATCCCTGTTAGACAATCTGATATTTGAAACCCTTAGCTGCCTTATAAATCCCTCCCAAGCCTCCTGCAAATCCACATGAATATCAAGTCTCTGAGCATTGATCCAGCCTTGATGCCATAACGAAGAATTTTCCTGATCCTCAATATCAGCAATAAAAGGACACCCTCTTGTTTCCAAGTGAAATCGCAGCTCCTCTGGAAGAACATTATCCCTCCCACAACCCACCCAAGGATCAATCCCAAGACGAACCATTCTCCCATTACCAATTCTCCACACCAAACCAGAGCCAACCAGATCAAAATGCTTTACCACCGCTTTCCAGACCACAGAGCAATTTGACCGAGATTTGTCAGCCAACTGAATCCACTCAATGAGAGTCAATGGAGCAATATATTTATGATACACTACTCTAGTCCAGAGACTCTGTGTATGAATAAGTCTCCATGAGACTTTTGCTCCTAATGCCTTTGCAAAAAGGAAAATATTTTTTAACCCCCACCCTCCCAAAGATTTGGGAACAACAATTTTCTCCCACCTCACCCACACCATTGCTCTATGATCATGCTTACCTCTCCACAGAAAAGAAAAACACAGCCTGCGAACCTGTTCCAGAATCCCCTTAGGCAGCCATGCAAGGGACATCCAGTAGACGGGTATTGCTTCCAACACAGATTTTACCAGCACCAGTCTCCCAGCCCGAGAGAGCCATTTATGACTCCAACTATTTAGTCGTTTCTCCAATTTGGTCAATAACCAATGCCAATCTTCCTTCAGGTAAGAGTTCGGTTTTAAGAAAAACCCCAAATACTTTATCCTAGCATCCAAATCCATAATTTGAAAAGGAAAACGATGGGAAATACTGAAAGTCTCCTGTTCAGATAAGTTCGAACATGATATAGTGGATTTTCCAATATTTACCACCATTCCCGTAGTAGCTTGTAACAGAGTTAGTCCTTCAGACACCTTATCAATATCCTGTCTCGATCCATTGGTGAAAATTAGTATATCATCAACAAAAAGAAGGTGTGTAATATACAATACCTGGGAGATGGCAATTCCACGAAAAGTCCCTTCCGCTTTTGAAGACAAAATAAAGCGACTAAGTCCTTCAGCTACAAGAAGAAACAAAAGGGGAGAAAGAGGACACCCTTGACGAAGACCCCTTCCCGCATGGAAGAAAGGACTAGCAGCTCCATTAATGAGAATTGCAAAACTCACCGTACTGATACAAGCCATAATCCATCTAACAAAATCATTACAGAATCCCAGATGTGTAAGCAGCATCCTAATGTATAGCCAACTGACCCGATCATAAGCCTTTGAGAGATCAATCTTAATCACTGATCCTTTCTGTTTCTGAACTTTCAAAGTATGAAGTCCTTCCTGAGCAACTCCAATGGCCTCATGAATTTGACGTCCCTCCAGAAACCCAAATTTCTCACTAGAAATATGTTCAGACAAAACAGATTTGAGTCGCTTTGCAATAACCTTAGAGATGATCTTATATAAACAATTGCAAAGTGATATAGGCCTGTAATCCTTGAAACTGTCAGGGTTATCCACTTTTGGGATAAGAGCAATAAAAGTAGTATTGAGCGGTCCATGTATAAACTTAGCCTTACGATATTCCTCAACAACTGACAAAAGCTCCTCACCGAAGAAATCAAAGAAACCCAAGAAAAATTCAGCAGGCCAACCATCAGGCCCGGGGCTTTTATCTTTTTGAAACGAGTGTAGAACCCCAGACAACTCCTCCATCGAAACTTCCCCCATCAACATCCTGTTTTCCTCCTCATCCACAAATCGGGGAAAGAGTTGTGCCACCCGAATGACCTCAGCAATAGTAGCTCCAGATTGAGCAGAGTATAAATCCCCAAAATATTTAACACCCATATCAGCCAGCCCATCGAAATTAGACACCGGTTCCCCTTCAGCCGAAGGCATCTCCCAAATAGAATTGGAAAATTTTCTCCCCTTAGCATAAGCTTGAATTTTTTTTGTATTCTCATCTCCACACTGAAGCCAAATTGCTCTGCTCTTCAACCTCCACAATTCTTCTCGCTCACAGAAAATTATATTCCGCTTCTTTTCCAAAGTAATGAGTTCATCCTTACTTTGTTCATCCAAATACCCCATTCCCGAACAGTGAAGCAATCTGTCAATAGCCAATTCACAATTCTTCAATATCAAATCATCATTCACCCGCTTAGCATGAGCCCAAGAGATAGTAGCCTCCTTTATGCGTTTCATATTTTGATAAAAATGTACCCCCGCATGCTCCAAAGAAATTTGTGGACGATGATCCCACAAATCCTTCACCAATGATTGAAAACCCTCATCCTTCAACCAGCTGGGGTTAAATTTGAATGGACTAGGGGGTTTCCTCCTATGTCCCCGAAATTCCAGAAATATGGGGCAATGATCAGAAATCCCACCTGTCCCCACCCACTGCCGAACCAGATCCACCCCAAGAGCCAAAGATTCAGCCACCAAGAACCGATCCAATCTCTTAGCTACCCTTTGTTCCCCTGCTCTCTTATTTCTCCATGTACGGACAAGCTTTGCCGTGAGGATATCCAGAAGATCCTTCCTCGCAAAAGATTGAATGAAAAAATTAGCCAAAATATCCGGAGCAGCCCCAGGCCCCCAGACCTCAAATGCTCCCAGTGAGAGATTAAAGTCTCCCCCCATAATAACCTCAGTGTCTTCGAAAAGGTCCATATGGAACAAAGAATCCCAAAAGCTAACTCTGTTCAAATATGGCCCATAGATGTTAAGAATCGTGAGAGTCTTTCCAATCTCAGATTCCCATACAGCCAACCCCACACCAGAATGAATTCCCCAAGAACAATCACATCTACAGCTTTGAACCTTCCATCCTGAGGCCAAACCTCCAGAATGTCCCTTTGCATCCACAGCCACAAACTTCCAACCAGAAAGCAAAGATTCTAAATCCCTAACAACCTCCTCACTACCCCCCAAAGTTTCCTGAAGCAGAATAACATCCGGTTGATTTAACTCCACCAACCTTCGTAGAGACGATTTTTTGAGGGGACTCGCCAACCCCCGACAATTAAAGGACATAACTTTCATGTGGGAGACCCCGCCTGGGCTTTCACTGCTCTAAGTGCCCATTCAATTGAAGATTGTGTCCCCATCCCTAAATCCACCTTTGCCCGATCTTGTGCTTTTGACAAAAGAGACTTTCTGCCACGACCTTTCCTTGCCCCACACAAAGACAAATCAGAAAGCCCTTTCCCTCCAGACCCCTCAAAGGATATCTCCCTATTTCTAATAGCATATCTGATACAACTACCCTCAGAGCTGGTAGAAATTTTTGTAGAAACAATGGAAGGGGAGAAAACACAATCATCCAACGACAGAGGACAAGTATCAGCTTGACAGTGGACAGTCGAATTGACTAAAGGAGAACCGAAAAACAAAACCCCCCCCATAACATCAGAGACAACAACTGGAGAAGTACATGACTTCAAGGAACAATCCAACGAAGAGGAAAACAAAGTGTTAATCCCTGCCCCCATTCTGTCATCCCCCAAATCCCCAAGAACCTTCTTGCCAATGTCCACATCACTCCTGTCTGATGTAAAAGTGATATTACTGGAATCAACCTGGATCGCTGGTTCAGTGGCCTTCGCCCTTACATCCAAATGCCCATATTTTAATGCCCCCATATCATCATTATCCCCCAGCACCTTAGGAACAGATTTTCCATTTATCACTTTGCTGGCCTTAAAAAGAAGCGGACAATTAGCCACCATATGACCACATGAATGACATCGGTGACACCTAAACGGCACACCAACATAGTCAAGAAGCTGCACAAATTCCCCATCCTTCGTCTGAATATTTATCTCAGAGGAGAGACCCAACCGCAAATCTATCTTTACCAGTAATTTGGTCACCGAATACTTTCCTGTTTCCAAATAGGATAAATTAGCACATACAAAATCACCCAGAAAATTCCCAATTGCTGCAAAACGGTTCTCATTCCATAGATGCATAGGAAAACCTGGAAGTTTAACCCACAGAGGCTCCTTGTTAATCTTCTCCTTTTGAGAATCGAAAAAAGGTGTCCAGCATTTCAAGACAGAAGGAACCCTTTGTATTGACCACTGCCTTCCCAAAACAGCATCAGCCTCCTCTTTACTGTGCATAATGAATTAAAACCACCCTTTAGTCAATACCCTTACTTCAGGTTCATTAATCAGCAAATGTGCCCATTGCTCAACCGCCCACCTCCGGAGAAAACCACGGCCAAAATGTTTGCCACGAACATGCCCAACCACTGCTGTCATGGACATATCCTCAGCCTCTGCCAATGACACATCCACCCCCAATACTAGCTTGTCCCTACGCAACCTATTCTTAACAGCCTTAGGACCTTTTTTGGATCTCTCCTTCGCTAAACCCTCTTGAAATTCAGCCTCAGGAGACCTTTCATGACTGCCCAGATCAGCCACTGCTTGATCCCTGGAAGAAAAGGACTCCCTATCCCTACCTCCAGTATCTAGCACTATGTCAAGACCCTGATCATAACCATAATCTCCCTTCAATTCCGGTTTCTGACCTCCAAGAAAAGGAGAAAGACTCGTAACAGGGATCTCTGATGAAATTGCAGGAAAATTAGTAAATGACCCAGTCTGAGGGGAGAGAGTACGTTCCAGTAGTCCAGCGAGGTCGGGCCTGTCCGAAATCCTGGGGTTTAAAAGTGATACATAATCATTCACTGCCAGCCCCCCTTCATCCATAATCCCAGAGCATTCCCCTGGCCCCCTTCCTGACAACAGAGGTCCTGGTGTCCCCTGCCATTTCAATGCCCCAGAAGAACCTCCTTCAACAAAAATTCCGCCTTCATTGACCCCATCCGATGTATAATCAACCTCCTCTTCCATAACTCCCCACCGAACCACCCCAAAAATATTCAAACCTCAATCCAATCCCCAAAAAAACCACAATCCACCTCCGAACCGCCACAAATCCTGAGAAGTCACTTAGGAAATGCACCAGCAAAAGGAGAAATACAAACCAAAGTCGCAGTATGAGTGATCTTGATACAATAAGACCCTCTACTACCCCAGACTCCAATACAGCCAACTATGCCGAAAGCCAGGCAGCCCGAAAGCTGGAGATCCAAAGAACGAACCAGTAGGACCAACGGACCAGACTGAGAGCCTTCAAATAATTTTGGAGCAAGTTCGAAACTTCATGAAGCGTTTTTCCAATTCCAAAGAACACAAACAGAGCTACCATTTGCTCAGAATGTAGGCTAACAATACTCTTGCAACACTTCCAAAGTTCCAGTAAACAAATAACCAGTCTCACAGTCTCTACCTCACCATGATCCTGCAATCAACATCCTCCAATGTACACTAACAGGTCCACTCAATCCAGTTCTAAATATCTGCCCATATTCAAAATCTTCTTGGATCTATTTATCCTTCCCCATCGGCTCGTCAATTCGAGCTTGTTAACAAGACTCAGGAAGATACACCAATGAACAAATTGATAGAACTTTATGAACCCAACCAAAGCAGACGGACTTCCACCAGTGATTCCATAGAAAGTAAACCTGAAACACTCCAACAAACACCGAAAGAACGCAACAAAAGATGGATCAGACACCCTTCAAGATCTCAAAACAAAAGCCTGAACAGAGCACGATCCCAACTTCGGGATGGAAGCAAATCAGAACTTCTTGGATCAACCGAGTTCTGCAACCACCTGAAAACTTGGAGTGAAAACTCCAACAGATAGACACTGAGGGCTGATAGAGAAATCCTGAAAAGCTCTGCAAATTCTTAAAGAGCTTGAAAAAATCCAGTAGCAACAACCTAAAAATCAATGCCGCCTCCAATGAATGGGCCAGAGTCGTATCCAACAAGAGCCACGATCCAAAGATTGCACCAAGAATAAGTATCAACCACTGTACGCTGGGCAAGGTCGCAGACCTTAGACAATCTCCACCGAAGCCTACAAAAACAAATCCCTAATCCAAGAACTCAATCCAGAGAACAGTCACAGCTCCAAGATTGTTGAAAAAATCAGTTCTAAATGCTCCGAGTCGTATACAAACACAGGAAAGAAACTCAGATCCAAACAGCCCAAGCTGGGTGAGCCATAGCCGAGTCCGAGACCTGGAAACAAAATTAAAAATTTTCTTGGACAGGGGTATATATCCTACCATGCACAAAGGGTATATATCCTATCTTATATTTTAATTATTGCAAGATAACACAATGTTTAGTGCTCATTATCTGAAAATTTGAAAACGTTTTGAATTTATTATGATGATTATAATTATTATTAATTCATATATCTAATAAATTAAATCATGTTTTTTTTTTTTTTTACAGAAACAGAAAAAGATATATTTAAAAAGTGGCTGTGCACAGCCATTCAGTACAGGAAAAATAGCATAGAGTGTCTGCACTCATCAAAAAGGCAGCACCATGGGATCATCCACTGCAGTTCCTTACAAAATTCAAAATGTGACTGTTCAGAAGTTATAGAGCCTAGAGTTGTGTAAACCCTTACAAACTGATTGCTAATTAAAAGACAGAAAAACATATAAGCTAAGCCATACAAAGGAGAGCTAAGGATCGCCTCTTGGCTGCAGGACAGAATCCTCCTCCATTGGAAGCACATTGTCGCCAGATGCTACATGGACTCTGCTGCTCTGATTCATAGAGATGAATTTCTGCAAGTCCTCAGCAATTCGTTCAACCTGCCCCTGAATTTCAAGCAGGCGACTCTCATTGTCGTCAATACGAGCATCATGATTGCTCACCTGGTTCGAAGTGTAACTAACTGTGTCCTCCATCTTCTTTATCACCTGAGCCGTCGCTCTGTTGTCCATAACATTCATGGAAAGAAGTTCATAGAGTCTCCTCAAATTCTTCTTTATGTCCATCATATCAGAGTTTCCCCCATGCTGCGCCATTTCACTGACTGCTGACCAGAGAGAGATGCGGGCGAACTGCCTTTGGAGAGAGGGAACAGATCCTAAAGGGGCCCCGGAATTGATAACACACACACGAAGAGCCAGAATTTCTTTGTACAACCTAAGCCCACTGTCACTGCAAGCCAATGTCCCCACAGTGCCGTGTCTCCAGCCTGTGCACTTACAACCTATAACCAAACTGGCTGCGCGATTGTCAATACGAAAACCAGAGT
>LPNX011000654.1:20952-31182 GCA_001517045.1 Pseudotsuga menziesii | reverse complement strand
AAACATTAATAATTGTTAAACTATATCAAGTGGGTACCTTATCAAATGGTTAAGATCGTCAAACTTCCAACAAACATAGAATTACCATTGTAATTCCGATATATGAATAACTTGCATCTTGAAATTACAACAATCATTGTGGTTCCCATTTATTTTTACCAAAATTTTAATAATTATGTAATAATTTTCGATGGCACGATTGATAGTATCCATACCATTGTAATATGTATTAGCAATGACCTAACTCATCACAACATCCTCATGTTGTCACTGCCTCTATGTAACAAAGAACCTATACCATGGATATCCCTATGGCCATCAACCCATCTCACCAGAATGCCTCAAATACTATCCCTGGTAACCATCAATCCTAAGAGCAGTTGGGTATCTATACAAGGTTGAACGTAGCTAACTTCCTACCAAAACATGAACACCACATATGTCCTCATCTATCTCACCTTAACATTATCATCCAACAATATACTCCAACACAACTCATCCCCATCATCCTCTAGCTCCATGGACGCTTTCCTATAACATCCACAAATTTCTGCACTATCTCATCCCCAAAATTTTTCCTCATCCTGAACATAACCTTCTACTAATTTATTATTGAAATGGTTGCACTATACAAACTCTTTTACTGCTCGCATCCTTAACTCAATCATGTGAATATGACTATCCATATACAAGTAGTGTATATACATACACCCAAGTGCTCCACTTTTGGAATCTCTCACGTTATTTGTTAGGAAGTATGGAACCTTTCGAATGTGCATCAATTATAGGATGTTGAACAAAGGAACAAAATGAATTCCACTTTCCAAGGATTGATTGTCCGTTGGATCAACTCAAGGGTGACGTGATAATTTTCAAAATTAGATTAAGGACACAAATGCCATGAAATAGAGTTAAAGACGTTGCCATACTAAATATTAACTTCTGGACCTAGATATGGACATTGAGTTCCCAACCTTATATTTCAGACTAATCAATGCCCCTACATTTTTCATGAGCTTAAATGATTAGGGATTCAAAAAGTATTTGAATAAGTTTAAATTAGTATTGATTAACAACAACTTGGTTTACTGTAAGAATGAGAAGGAGCACCAAGAGCACCTCCCTATGGTTTTGAAAAGGTTGCGTGAGAGCACTAGCGGTATGTTATGCTGAGTAAGCGTGATTTCTTCAAGAATTAAATCCAATGTCTTGGGCACATAATATCTAAGGAAGCAATAGAAGTGGACCCCAAGAATAGAGAATCCATATCGAGTTGGAAAACTCCAAAGAACACATCAAATTTAAGAGATTTCCTACAATTAGCTAGCTATTATCAAAGCTTTGCTAAAGGTTGCTTAAATATTGCAAGTGGGCCTTTATTAAAATTGTAGGAAAAAGGGAGTCAAGTTCCTCTAGGAAACCATGCATGAGGAAATATTTCAATAAATTAAGAGACTACTAAAAACGCCTATGTTAACATACTCCCTAACCTTGGTAAGAAGTTCCTTGTGTGTACTGATGCAAGTGGAGAAGGAATTGGAGTACTCGTGCAGTAAGGGAGTCTAGTAAGCTATGAGTCAAGAAAATTGAATGTTCATGAGTAGAAGTACCCAACTCATGGCTTGGAGCTACTTTGAATAGTGCATGACTTAAAGGCATGGTGACATTGTTTGATTAACATTTTTTTAATAGGGATAGATCATGAGAAATTAGGCTATTTATACTCTAAGCAACAATCGAATTCTAGACAATGACATTGGGTAAAATTCCTAAGCAACTATGACTCTAGCATATTGTACATAAAATGGAAAGAGAATTTGGTAGTAGATGCCTTGAATCAAAGACAACATATAGGCACAATTTCACAAGTTCAATAGGATTTAAGGACAATGATCGAGAAGTGCTCGAGGGAAGATAAGTTGTACCAAGAAGCATGCCAAATTCTATTACATATTAATTATTGGGCAAAGGAATATGTTAGAAAGTATAATGACTACCACCTATTTGAATATGGGGTGTTACTATGGAGGAATTGAACTTACGTACTAGACTATAAGGAGTAGGAAAGGCTAGTGTTTCATGAAGTGCAAAAAAATTTCCTTGTTCCAAAAACCCATTATACCAAAGGAATATTAAACAACATGAAGTAGCAATACCACTAGCCAATGCTAAAGTTAGAAACTACTACTTATGTTACTAAGTGTTTAGAATGTCAAAAAATAAAGGTGGAAGTGGGGAAGTTGAACTCCCCTAAAGCCTCTTGAAAATAGGAATATATATCATTGGACATCATATCTAGATTACCAAGTACTTTTAGCGATAATTACTTGGTGTTGGTAGTAGTCAACCATGTAACTAAGATTTCCCATTTCATTCTAGTCAAGATTGCAAATAGAGCATGTGATATCACCTACATCTTCATCTAGAGGTTGCATTGTGTGCCAAAATAAATTATGATAGAGCACAATTCAAAGTTTACCTCTAAGTTTCGGTCTATTTTATTTTGTGGGATACTCATGTCACTGGGCTTTAATGTATCCTACCATCCATAAACAAACGGTCAAATGAAAAGGGTCAATTGAAGTTTTGAAAATATGCTTAAAATGTATGTAATGAAGCAACCAAGGAGTTGGGACGACTACCTTCTATTGGTGTAATTTTCCTACAACAATGGGTATCGCCATTCTCACTAGAAACATCCATTTGAGGTCTTGTATGGAAACAAATGCAATTCATGAATCAATAGGCACAACCTAGCACCATGACTAACCAAAGGAAGTGGCACCCTTGAAAATATGGAAAGTAGCATGTATAACAAGGTATAAAGAACACAGAAATAGGCATAATAGCTATGTAGATCAAAATGGATCAGAATGAACCTTCTAAGATGTAGAAATAATGTTTCTTAGAGTCAAACTAGAAAGCATCCCTCTCTCTGCACCTAGGAAAACGGAAGAAGTCGGACCGAAATATTCTTGATATTTTGAGATTTCGGCTTAGATGTTTGTTGTTTCTTACAAATTGCTTTTTCCATCACATGTAATGAGTCAAGGTGTTTCCCATGTATCCTTGCTTATGAAATATGTTCCTAACCCTAACCATGTGTGGGAATATTGTTGCTATATAGATGATGAACATAACAGAGTTTCTCGTTGAGCTCCCTATAATCGTTGATGCTAAACAATGACACTAAAGGAATAGAGTCACAGGGTTGGTCAACATATACTAGTAGCACTTGGAATATGACACATGGGAATTAGAATCAAATATTATAAAGCCTTACCCTTGTTTGTTTAATGATGATTCGACATTGAGGTCGTGGCCATTTTTTAAGCAGGAGGATTGTAGCATCCCTAGTATATGACCACTATCTCGATCCCGATTCTGATAAATGGTTAGTTACTATGCATCTTGTGGTGATTATTAGGGGATGATGTTGAGGACTGAGTGTCTCCTTGTTATATGTTGATTCTAACGGACATTTATCCTTGAAACATGTGTTTACATTATGTTGTAATGAGTATTCACTTAATTAAAAATTCCCTAATAGTATTGTTGAGCACTTATGTTATGATGATCACATTTACATATACCCATGATCATGTACTTTTCTATAATAAAACATTTTTAGACCACGATGATTGTAATGATTCATAATGCATGTGTAATGGTATTATTGGAAAAGCTAACCTCATGTAGGTTGAGACATTATGAAAAGGTTAGAAATTGCATCCAAGGGAAAGAGGTTCACGTCCAATGACATAGAAAACGCTCAAGTTTAGTGCCTAATAAGACTCAGGAATGAAACAAGCTAAAAAATAATTTCAAAAGTTAAACTACAAATTAGGTTTTGTCCACTTTGTAACACTTATATTTACCCCCTAAGCCTACTTTCTTCCCATGTGTGATCTGGTAGGGGAATGGGAAGGCCAAGAAGCATTCTTAAGAGGACACTGATACACGCTTAAGAGATTAAAATTATTACGTGTGTCGTGTTTGACAAAACAAAAAAGATTCACTAAGAAATGGAGCAAAGATAAGTTTGGATACTCCTCTTGGGTTAGGATAGGAATCATATATTCAACCTCCATGAACATGAAAGATTTGTGGATCCAACTTTGGTGTGGAAACTTTCAAGAAAGAAAGGAACATACTCCTTGCATGGAATGACAGCAAGTGGAGGATAAAATGACATGTCATATGGCTTCAATAAGGGGTTCAAAATATAACCTTCTTCCACAAGCAAGCCTTAAATTGAAAACCTGTTGGTTCATATCCAAACACATATGATAGGTACTTGAGTCTTTTGAGAATTATAACCACTTGGGAGAATTATATCCATGCCAATGCTTTCCCCACCCAAAAGGAGTAGAAAATAAACAATTTGGATCCTCCAAATCACATAATTTTAGTAAATCCATTGTTTTGTTTGGTTAATGTTGATATTTTTTAAATAACATTAAAAAAATATTCAAAACCTAGATTAAAAAACATTCTAAAGAAATTAGTTTAATCAGCGTATCAGAATTGTGAGGGAGAGGAAAAAGAGGTTCAGGATTGGTCCAATTATTACCAAAGAAAACACAAAAACACAAAAACAAATATGGAAGAAAAAAACACAAAAACAAATATGGAAACCGTTTAAAAAAAAAGCATCCTATCGTTGCGTTTTGGAATCAGATGATAGTGGAGGTGGGACGAGATTTTGAGCGAGACGCCTATATAAACGTCCGATTTCGAATTTTTTTTTTCCATTTGTTTACCTCTCCTCTGTCTCAGTTTTAGAGTCCTGTTAGAGTTTTCAAGTCTCTGTGCTCTGTGTGGTCGGTCTGTATGTGTATGTGGTCGGTCTGTATGTGTTTATGGTCAGTCTGTGTGGTTGGTCTGTATGTGTTTGTGGTGACAAAGGAGGAGTTTAAACTTTTCTGTGATTGAATTCCTCTCTCAATTGCTCTGCCATGAAGAACCAGAACCAGAACAGGGGCGACTCCAAGCACTGCAACGCTCAACTGGTCACCTGTTCCATCGCACGCACCAGGTACTTTTCGAATGTCTGGCACCTGTTTCTTTGTGTTTTGGTTCTTTAATTTGATCTAATTCGAATTCATTAACCTGGATTAGGGTTATATATAGCCTATTTCTTTTCTTTTACAGTTCTTTTCCTCCTCCTTGCATTCATGAGTAAGAATCCTCCGCCCACCACTGTTCCCTTGCGACAGAAGGCTCTTCCCCTCCTCCGCAGATCTCGCACTCTCTTTTCCATTTTCGGATGGAGATCACCGTAACCTGAGCAGGGCATCTCTGCGCGCGTCCTCGTCATCGATGCGCAGCATGAGCAGGGCATCTCGCAAGCTCTGATCCCCTTCAGAAGCCAGTAATTCATCGTTAGAATAATTAATTAATAGGAAAGAAGTTATGTAATGGCAAAATTAACATAGAGAGCACACTAATATATGCAGCATACCTTCAAATTCCATCCATCTGCCTACAATCTCAACCAAATGAATCACTCGTCGAGTCTGATAAAAAAGAAGACAGAATCACTGGTAGGCTTGGTGCTGTTCATATGTCTTTGTTTTGTTTCTTGCTTGGGTTCGAAGTGGTTTTGGTTTTTGTATGAACTTATTCAAACCCTAAATTCGCCAGGCCCCTCTGCTGTAACTTTACATTAATTTCAGGGAAATTAAAGTAGAGCATCTTCCTCTGCGTTCTCCTCAACGATGAGCAGCAGCTCTGAGATTTTTAAACATTTTGCTTTGTGTTTTGGTTATTTAATCTTATAAAACTGTTGTAATTTAAATTCATTAATCTGGGTTGGATATAGCCTATTTGGTCTTTTCATCTCCGGTGAGCAAGTTCATTGGACTCATTTATAAGAATACCGAGTGGTAATACAATGTGACCTGCCCTGGCCTGGAAGAGCTAGGTTGAGCTTGAGCCTGTACCTGTACCTACAGGAAGGCCTTGGCCTTTAGTTATGGCATTTCTTACAAGACTGTGAAGACATCTAACCTCTTTTGCCAATTCTGGCTCTAAAAACCAGCATACCTTTGCCAATGTCCATGGATCGAATTCCATGGAGTTAAAAGATTCAATTGCCTCTCCTCCTTCCATTCTCGGTCTCCCTGCTTAGCGATTTGGTAATCTCTTCATAACATTTGGTAAAAGGTGTCCCAGTAGTAGTGGCAGATGTCTTTTTCAGGTGTCCCTCTGACGAGATGTGATCAATATCAAACTCCCAGATGCCACGCCATCCAGATCTAGGAGAAGTTCTATATTCTTCATCTCTTTAAAACCATCAACATCATCCAGAACAATAAAAGTGCTTCGGAAATTTCGTGTAGAATTTCGTAAAATACGCTTCCCATAATGGATAGTGGAAACACTCTGCATATCATATTTACCAAGCAGAGCATGAAAGAGCTTCTTCTGCAAGGATGCTAAATCCCCTTTTTTGACGTCATATAGAAAACATGATCTGCTAAAACGTAATACTGAAATTCAAAGAATTTGATATTAGGATATATGTAAGAGATTGTATCAGAACATACAACGCAAGATCTAGATGAGATTACCCTTAAAAAAAAATTGAGTCTAGATCAGCTTCGAAATTAACAGCACTGAAAATCGGATATCATGGACATGGACATCAGTATTTCATCTCCTGTACTCAGCCCTCAGTGTGCTTTTTGCAGTCCCAGCTCCGATGGCCAAGGAATTGCAACCTGGATTGATGACAATGATGCCAGAAACATTTCTGAAATCTTGTGGGACTCAGAATCAAAGCTTGGATGAACTCAGAATGTATAAATTCAAGGTGGTTATATGCATGAGAGACACGGGCCATGATTGGACACGGTGCCCTTTTGCTCACAGGGGAGAAAGGGCTAGGAGAAGGCACCCGAGTATGTACTGTGGAGAAACTAATGTCAATTACAAGAAAGGATATTGCAAGGACGGCTTAACCTGTGAATTTGCTCATGGTTGGTTTGAGAGCTGGCTGCATCCTCACAGATACAGAACAAAGCATTGTAAACATGTTGTGAATTGTAATAGAAGAGTCTGTTTTTTTGCGCATGGAGATGAAGAAATCCGTTTTCCACCAACACTCAGTTCCTCTAAAATGAAAGATCATAAGAATTACAGTAGTACTCACAATAGGTCGCTTTCTACTAACGTTGTTACACCACAGATTTATAATGCTACTAGACAGGATGTTGTCAGCAGTCCCAGAGGTGTTCATGCAGCACAAATGCTGTTGAAGCCCTTGTACATGAATTCGCCATTGCAGTATAATACTTTGGAAATCCTCCTTCGCTTCGTCGAGACTTGGCCGCCACAAGTGGTTCCGATTTAGATGCCGCATCTTCTAGTTTCGATTTAGATGCCACCTATTTTAATGCAATGGCCACAATCTGCTCCAGAATCTTCCCTACTTCACTGAAAAGCCAAGCTAATATATTCACTAAAAAACATAGATTCACTCATCATGGTTGGTTAGGATAGGAAGAGAACGGATTTTGATCATTTTTCAAGGTTTCTCATAAATTTGCTTTGATTGAGGATTGTGTGTTGAATTGTATAAAAGTAATGCGTGGTTAACAAATTTCACAGAACGGAAGCAAGAAATAATTAATTACGCTTTTTAAGCTTTTGAACACATTGCCAGAAACGTTTGAGGCAATTTCAATCTCAATGGGACTTACTCGGCATCTAGTAAGTTCCTAGATCATTCATGTTAAAAAAACCGCCAAATCTTTCTTGCAGTTCGGTTATATAATTTAATAAGATCGATGATCATGCTGCACTCAGCTAATTTTGGTTAGTAGCGCTTGTATATGTTAAACTTCATCAATCGATTAGCTAGAAAAGGCAGAAACCAAACATGATGGATTTCTTTGCATTGGTGGTGCATCTGGTTTTTCCCTGAATTCATCTCCTTTAAGTGCTCTTTCAATCATATTCTTGGGAAATTGGAAGGAAAATTCGATCAACCTAGAGGCATTTGCCAGAATTTCTGGTTAATGTGGTATCTTGGAATCTATCGCTATGCACATTTCTTCGTGAGTTTGGTGGTTTTGATGGGTTTAAATAAGGCATATGGATTGATTACTTCAGTGATGGGCAACCCCGGATGGATCAAACATTGATTTGAGAAGTTGGGGTTCCAGTTGACCTCTATGCCAGTGATCCTCGGCTAGATTAACACATCGATGAATGATGTTGAAGAGGTTTCCATGCCCATTATTGTTTAGTACAGTGTCCCAATCCCCGTAGGTTGAAAGCATTCACGCTTACCCCAAATTCAGGTTGTAATCTCGTAAGTTGACGCACGAGTGACATGACGGTTTTGAATAGGGAATAGGCAACCCTCTTTACAAAAGTATTCTGAGCTTAAACTCTTTTCCGTAAAGTCATCCTCCAAAGGTGAACAGCCCCATGTAAACTCATTTGTTATCTTCTTACCTTGATGATGGTTTTTCACTGGCTTGTAGATTAAGAAAAAGAAATATAGGTTGGACTGTGTGTGACAACTACTTGGCTGGCACATCTTCTCTCAGGAGAAGATAAAAGCAGTAGAAAGATGCAGTCTTAGCTTTCATTCCTTCCCCAACAGATAGAGTGAGGTACGAACCCAAGCCATAGTGCATGGTGAAGTAATGGTTTGGGGTGATTTCAATTCTATATACTGAGCACTACTTGCAAGAGATTTCAATTATTGAACTTTTTTTTTTCTTTCAAATTCTCAGCTGCGGCCACCCCCTCACTTATTTTCTCCCTCACTTATTTTCTTGGTCCTGATTGCAGCAGAGATAATCTTCTTTCTGTTCCTTAGCAAATCTGCTTGCACAACACACGTTGATTGCTGTGCTCTGCTGCTGAAAAAACTGTGTTTTCCTAACGTCTTCTATGATGCTGATGCAATGCAGTAAGAGCTTTTCCAGTAGGAAGAGTTGGAATTTATCCATTCTTAAGTTCCCTTGGTGACATAAATGAATATGTTCTTGTAACAGACACGGTGATTGTTAACATATGCTATGGAAAAGTTTAAGATGCACCATTTTGTAATAAGTTCATATGATGAAAGGAAAATCTACACCCATTGAAAGTAAATCCAAGCAATTACACATGCGACCCGTAGATCAGTATATGAGGTTTTCTTAAATATGTTTTCAAAGGAATGCCAATAAAGTAGATATATACAGGCAATGATTATTAATTGTGTTTATGTTTTTATTTTTTATTTATTGTATTTTTTATAAACCATTTGCAACACATGGATGCATTAGAGAGAAATAAACCATTTGCAACACATGGATGCATTAGAGAGAAAGTAATAGGGTAATGGTTATTGTCATTATTTTAAAACATATGTATTGAAGTGTAATTTTTAGGAATCTTAATAAAATAGATATATAGGTTATGATTATTAATTTTTTATGTTTTTATAAAATTTTAAGTAATAAATTTCTATAACTATGTGTTTCTAATTTGAGATATCAAGCAAAAAGTGGATTGTCTTGATGTGCAGTTTTTTCAGAATATTAATAAATAAAAAGAAAGGTAACTAACTATCTTTATCTGTTTTTATGTTTTTAAATTAAAGTAATATTTAAATAAGGATGTGTCTTATATCTGTTTTGGTTTGTTATCTTTCAGCCTGTCAAGAAGCCTTTGAAAATTGATTCATAAAGTAGATTGTCTTGGTGTGCAATTTTTAAGAAGGTTAATAAATAGAAAAAAAACTATCTTCTATCTTCTTCTTTTTTATGTTTTTAATGAAAGTAACATTTGAATAAGGATGTGCCTTAGATTTGTTTTTGTTTGTTATCTTTTCAGGTGTCAAGGAGCCTTTGAAATTTGAAAATTGATTCAATGTCATTTACAATAGTTTAAAGTGATATAGGATGGACTTGCATAGTTCAATATTTTTGAGAATTTTGTAAAGAGAGACTTACAAACATATCATTCTTAATAAAAATATATTTTTGGGGGATGGAATTAAACCCATCCAATTGCTCTAGATGGTGGGGCATATATTTTTGGGGGATGGAATTAAACCCATCCAATTGCTCTAGATGGTGGGGCGCCCCATCATCTTTAGAGTAGTCTCTTATAGTGTTATGTAGTATGTGTTTTTTTCACTTAAGTTTTCCACTAATTGTCTCCACACACACTAATTTTACAATTTCTCCGACACAAATAAACTTTATTTAATTTTATAACTTT
>LPNX011000654.1:0-13910 GCA_001517045.1 Pseudotsuga menziesii | reverse complement strand
TAACGCCATTAACAGCATGTATTGTTTTGTAGCAACAGTCAATGAAAAACAATTTTCCACCTTTTGCCACAGATAATGGTATCTAGGTACAAGAGGTACATTACATATGGTATCAGAGCAAAAGTTAAAACGCTCGGACCTAATGGACTCATCAACATGCAGGTATGTTGTGAATTATGTGATTTAACTATGTGATAGTATAATGCAAGAAAATAGTGCTGAACTTTCTGCACGGCCTCTGAGTAGTATGTGTAATGCATGAAGTAAGTTGCATGAAATGAAAGGCTATTTGTTTAAATCAGGCTTGTTGCAAGGTATACTTAAGTTGTCTTACTTACACCTCTATAAGTGGAGTATAGGTTGAACTTGTGATTAGTAAGATTGGTTACATCAAGGAAAGAAATTGAATAGAAAGTAAAGCCTTGTAAGATACACAAGTATATTTTGTCGTAGTCTAACAGGAACATGTTATCTTCTAATTGTTTATGGGGATAAGATGCAACTTATTTTTGGGCAAAAATTTTGTGAGTAGGTAGTGCAGGTACGCATGGCTACAAGAAGCAGCACCACATGAGGACCAGGCAAAGATGGAATCCTCAATAGAAATGGTAACTTTGGGAGTCTGTATGATTCCTTGCTTCTCATGGAAAGGTTACCAGAATGGTAACATTTGAGTTAATTAAAATTTCATAGCTTCGATAATTTGTCATGTTGAGAACATTCTTTATTAAAAGTTTTGGAAAAAAAAAAAAACTCTAGTATAGTAGCTAATTATAGAATCTTTTGGGATCATCTATATATGCATCGAGTTATGTTCAGGTAGAAATACCTTGATAGCAAGTTGTGGATCATGGGGAATATCAAGCTATCACATCGATACAGTATTGAGCGATATTGATATGAAGGCATGAAAGTTGTGTTTAAGGAAGAGCTTCCTGGGCTCTCGAAGAAAGAATATGTCAAGTAGATAATTTGATATTTTTATGTTTGAAATGACATATCATGTATGTTATGGTAACTCACAAAGAATTGGGATTGTTGCAGGTAGTGACTTGTGGAAGTCCTAGTTGAACCACAACTGAATAATCGAATGTAAGTTAATTTGACTACTTATGAAATTTGGCTAGAGTATAGCCAAAGCAAAACGGTAAAGTATATTGATCTTAAAAGGATAGTGCTTCTCATTATATTGCACTGAATATAGAGGCTTGTAACTAAGATGTAAAATGGTGGCAAGTAGCCCGCTTAGAATTTCTGATTGTCGAATGTCAAAGTTTTATGAACCAAGGATTCAAGTGTTGAATTATGTGGTTTATACTGACATTGCAGGTTTCACCAGGATGATGACGAGTGCTACCATCCGCGTGCACTACGCCTGCATAAATAAGTGCGCTCGACTCGTGCAGAGATGTGTAAGGATTAATTCCTGGATAATTTACAAGGTTATATCACTCATTTAAGTGATGATTAAGCCGCTGCAACTTTAGATAATAAAAGTTGTGAGTTATTAACAGATGTTTTGACTAACTAACTCACAAGTCGGGACAATGTCGGTAAACGTCATGAGAAAGCACCTAGGGGTGTTCATTATGATTGATAAAGTGGAAATCTATACTAAAGAAAATTTGCATGTTGCAGGAGCACCATGGTGTTAGGCAAGTGATTGCCGCGTGAGCACATCGGTGTTAGACATGTACGCCGCAAGAGCACAATGGTGTTAGGCAAGCGATTGCTGCGTGAGCACATTGGTGTTAGGCGCATGGTGTGGCAAGAAAAGACCTAGGCAAAACTGGACATCGAGAAGACAGGACGCTGTCTGATGTCGCTGATGTGAAAACTTTTGACTGGGGGTCGAAAGGGAGAGTAACCTCACAAAAATGTAAGTCCACCCAAAAATTTAACTCCAGGGAGAGTTCAAAGGATAACGATAAAGAAAGCTGTGGTAGCAGTTTTTAAGTCACTAAATGGTGACATATCTTAACACGTAAATGTGAAAGTATGATGAAAATGAATTATGCTGAATTTTTGGTGATACATTGTTGTTAATAGGATGCAGATCTAAAGTAGTGTTCAAGCTTAGAACATGATGCAGTCCTCATTCTTATACATGTAAAAGTAGGTAAGAACTGACGATAGTCTTCGCAAGTCTCGCGAAGAAGAGGTTGAAAGCAGAATTGGATTTTTCGCTCACCAGAGTGTGAACATAAGCGAAGAAGGCCAGCAAGGTTAGTGATGACAAACAAGTAACACCGAGGACAGTGTTCATTCTAGGGGGAAAGGATGTAAGATCCCCCTCCCACCTTGAAGAGCTAAGAGTGACTAGGACTCAAAAAAAAAAAAAATCAATCATAACTGCATCCTAGAGGAGTGGAAAACCCTCACCACAGTGAGGTTACTCCCGCTACAAGTTAATCAAGGAATCTTGAGATATTCTAACATTATTATAAACAATCGAGAACAATATATGTATGACGGGGTATGCATTATGTGTAGGGCATGTAATGTTATCTATAACCATGGGACATTACATGGCGAAATAAATGGCATACATATATATATAAATATACTATATGTAGAACATTTCACATAAAATAATGAAGAATACTATATATATATATATATATATATTGGAGGTGTGTATATATATATATATATAAGTAGAACAGGTAAAGTTACATATAATCAATGGAAGGTTATATGGCGAACCAAACTGTATATATATAATAGTGGAAACCCTATATACATAATATTGATGTTGGAGGCATACATATATTGTTATTTTATGTTGAACACTTAATGTTACAACATTTCATGGTAATGCAAGAACCTCCCACCTACCTACGTCTTATGAGAGAACATATATATATAATGATGGAACCATATATATATATATATTAGTGGTGAATAGTGTATATGTATTGGATGCATATATGTTTGTGGTATATAGTGAATGAATAACGTATAATGGTGAGACAAACACACGTACATGTCTTTTATGAGGAATCATATATATGCGTATATATGTGAAAGACATATATATATGAGGAATCATATATATGAGTATTTGTGTTTATGGAAAACAATAGCGTATATATGTGAAAGACATATATTTAAGAAGAAGATTCATATATATGCATATTTTTGTTTATGGGAAACAATAGTGTATATATGTGAAAGACATATATTTGTGATATATGTATTTGTGTATTGAAGAAAAGAAAAAAAAATGATTCCCTGGTGGAAACAAAATATATTAAGTAATTATAAAAGTACACAAATTATTATTTCAGTCTTTATAAAAGACATGGAAAGAAATAATATATTAAGTATTTATATGGGCTATTATTCCAAGCATGGAAGAAAATAATTGTAAAATACACGGACTATTCTTAAGATAGAATTTGAGTCCTTAACATGAATTGCTGATATATTAGGTGGATCATTATTATAAGGGAATTAAAATGATGGGTTTTTGACACCTAAGGGACTCTTGAGCATTAATGAATATTTAAATAATAAAATAAATAAATAAAATTCCTACTCCCCTCGAATCTTGGGAATTATCCCCGTAACAAGATGGGTTAATTTAATAGAGGAAGAGAAGTTAATGTGCCAACGGCTTTTAAGGCCGTGAAAAGATAAATCCTTGCCTAAACAGGCGGAATTTCTGCATGTTGCAGGGATAGAGAAATTGATGTCTGCGCTCCATAGGGAGAGAATCTCTGCCCCACTAGACGCAACAATTGCTGAGCTGCATTAATTGGTAGAGAAATTGATGTCTGCGCTCCATAGGGAAAGAATCTTTGCCCCACTAGACGCAACAATTGCTGAGCTGCATTAAATTGGTTCTCTGAAATGTATTAAGGGGGAGCTCTGCGCCCTTGATCGGGGGAGTTTTTTCTCTAAGCCTGGAGGATGAATGGAAGAGGCATAGGCTGGGAAGATAGATAAAAATCCCGGCGCTTGGAGGAGAGATTGGCCTGGTGTTGGCGAGTTGGAAAAAATAGTTGTGGTGGCTTCCTAGGAGCGGGAGGCATGAGCAGAAACATCGCAGCAGCCATGGAGAAACCAGTGCCATTTGAAAATTGCTACAACAGAGGGATGGGCACGCTGCCAAGGGGAAGACGACGATGGGAGAATCGCGTCCAAAGGAGAACTGCTAGCCAGGCAATTTTGTGGAAAATGAAACTGGTAAAACCTTCCTCGTACTAGTCCTTGGAAATTTTATTTGAAAACGATGATACTTGAAGGTCATTAATTATTATGTGAATGGCTCTGGAAAAGCTTGGCTGTTATAATTTGTGGATATTATTATTCTAATTATTGATAATGCCTATTATGTGATCGGCAAAACGTGGCTGTTATAATTTGATGATATCATTATTTTAATTATTGATAATGCCTATTATGTGATCGGCTCTGGCAAAGAGTGGCTGTTATAATTTGATGATATCATTATTTTAATTATTGATAATGCCTATTATGTGATCGGCTCTGGCAAAGAGTGGCTGTTATAATTTGAGGTTATCATTATTTTAATTATTGATAATGCCTATTATGTGAACGGCTCTGGCAAAGCTTGGCTGTTATAATTTGTGGATATTATTATTCTAATTATTGATAATGCCTATTATGTGATCGGCAAAGCGTGGCTGTTATAATTTGATGATATCATTATTTTAAATATTGATAATGCCTATTATGTGATCGGCTCTGGCAAAGCGTGGCTGTTATAATTTGATGATATCATTATTTTAATTATTGATAATGCCTATTATATGATCGGCTCTGGCAAAGAATGGCTGTTATAATTTGAGGTTATCATTATTTTAATTATTGATAATTCTTATTATGTGAACGGCTCTCGCAAAGCTTGGCTGTTATAATTTGTGGATATTATTATTCTAATTATTGATAATGCCTATTATGTGATCGGCTCTGGCAAAGCGTGGCTGTTATAATTTGATGATATCATTACTTTAATTATTGATAATGCCTATTATGTGATCGGCAAAGCGTGGCTGTTATAATTTGATGATATCATTATTTTAATTATTGATAATGCCTAAGAGTGGCTGTTATAATTTGAGGATATCATTATTTTAATTATTGATAATGCCTATTATGTGATCGGCTCTGGCAAAGTGTGGCTGTTATAATTTGAGGTTATCATTATTTTAATTATTGATAATGCCTGTTATGTGATCGGCTCTCGCAAAGCATGGCTGTTATAATTTGAGGATATCATTATTTTAATTATTGATAATGCCTGTTATGTGATCGGCTCTGGCAAAGCGTGGCTGTTATAATTTGAGGTTATCATTATTTTAATTATTGATAATGCCTGTTATGTGATCGGCTCTGGCAAAGCATGGCTGTTATAATTTGAGGATATCATTATTGTAATTATTGATAATGCATGTTATGTGATCGGCTCTGGCAAAGCGTGGCTGCTATAATTTGATGGTATCATTATTTTAATTATTGATAATGCCTATTATGTGATCGGCTCTGGCAAAGCGTGGCTGTTATAATTTGTGGATATCATTATTTTAATTATTGATAATGCCTATTATGTGATCGGCTCGGGCAAAGCGTGGCTGTTATCAGTTGAGGTGTTATCATTTGATAATACTTATAGCCGAGAGTGAGTCAAAGGAAAAGCTAGGGTATCTTAGCCAACTTTTTAACTTACAGGTTTTATGTCAGTTCTTGGCTGCGTTTTGAGCCTGGGAATGGGCTGTTTTTTATTATTAAGACATGAAGAACTTCACTGCATTTTGGGCCTGGAAATGGGCTGTTTTTTTACTATTAAGACATGCAGAACTTCACTGCATTTTGGGCCTGGGAATGGGCTGTTGTTTTTATTAAAATATGCAGAAATTTGACTACGCTTGAGCCTGTGTGAAGCATCTCGATAAGTGTTAGAATGTGCTTCAGCCAGTTTGTGTAACTACACTTACTACATTTCAGTCGGTGGTATGCATCTCGACAGAATCTACTTTATAATTTTTTCTGCATCTTGGTCTCTCTCTCTCTATACTTCTCTATGGTGGTATGCATCTCGACAGAATCTACTTTATAATTTTTTCTGCATCTTGGTCTCTCTCTCTCTATACTTCTCTATGTGCATGCGTGGATATTTTGCTCATGCAGGTAAGTCTAGTTAGGAGTCATGACTTACTAATGAAAGTGGATTCTTATTGAATGTGCTCATGTGAAGCAATTAATAGGAATATAGGAAATACCCTGTGAGTGGGAGTCCTCAAGTGTAAACATGAAAATATGGCAACAGAGTGGNAGTGGATTCTTATTGAATGTGCTCATGTGAAGCAATTAATAGGAATATAGGAAATACCCTGTGAGTGGGAGTCCTCAAGTGTAAACATGAAAATATGGCAATAGAGTGGTTGCCGATTGGAATCAGTTTTTGGAAAATATTATATGATGCTGCAGTTTGGTGGACGTAACCCCGAGTTTGGGGTGAACCACGTATATTGGTGTTTTATGTGCCATGTGGTGTATTATTTTTATGTCCCTTGATGGTCTTGTTTGATCTCTTTGTCTATTATGATGTAAATGATTGAGTGATTTTTNCGTATATTGGTGTTTTATGTGCCATGTGGTGTATTATTTTTATGTCCCTTGATGGTCTTGTTTGATCTCTTTGTCTATTATGATGTAAATGATTGAGTGATTTATTTCCATGAATGTTTTAAATGCAAAGGAAAAATACTTTGACAATGGTTATTAGGTATGTACGATCTCATGTGAGGTAAAGGGCGGAAAGTTCTGACCCAAGGTCCTCAATTATTAGAAAGAAAAAATTGTCGGTTTTCATTAGTATTGACTAATGCTGATATATAACCAAAATACTTGCAGAAAATGATGTGTGCTGCACGGTTAATAACATTGGACATACTTTCCTATAACGCCATTAACAGCATGTATTGTTTTGTAGCAACAGTCAATGAAAAACAATTTTCCACCTTTTGCCACAGATAATGGTATCTAGGTACAAGAGGTACATTACATAACCTATCTTAGAAGAACTTACCAAAAGCTGTGAAGAGCAGCAGGTTATCATTGATGCTGTAAAAGATGGATAGTTTTCTCCCTAGGGTCGACCGCTAACCAGAGATAAAGGATGGAAGAACTCCACAGCGAAATGAATGGCTCGGCATAGGGGTTTTCTCCTCCAAGCGAAAATCCAGTCGAAAGTGGAGGTTTCATACCTAGGGTTTACACCAAGATGAGTTGTCATTAATGTGCTACTTGTCGATGGATAATTCTTAATGATTTTGTAAGCTTTTGCACAACTTCGTGATGAATGGCACATTAATTACTTGTCTATAGGATAATTCTTGATGACTTTGTAGGTTTTTACCCCCACTTCCTCACGAATTCCTTTGAAATGAGGCTATATCAAATTATGTCCCTACTGTTACTTGTCAGTGTCGATCAGCCATCGCCAATGCAGACCTGCCTCCGGTTGATAGCAGGATAACGTGCCAGCACTAGGTTTCGTACTAGGGTTTAAAACTTTGAAAATAACTTTTGATATCATGGCTAGCTATCTCAGATCCGTTGCAATCTTCACCTTGCTGTTACTTGTCAGTGTTGATGATCCATCGTCGATGCAGACCTGCCTCCGGTTGATAGCAGGATAACGTGTCAGCACTCCATATCACACAGGACAAAAGAATGTGTTACTTGTCAGTGTCGATCAACCATCACCGATGCAGACCTGCCTCCAGCTGATAGCAGGATAACGTGCCGGCACTAGGTTTCGTACTAGGGTTTAAAACTTTGAAAATAACTTTCGATATCATGGCCAGCTATCTCAGATCCGTTGCAATCTTCACCTTGCTGTTACTTGTCAGTGTCGATGAGCCATCGCCGATGCAGACCTGCCTCCAGTTGATAGCAGGATAGCGTGGCAGCACTCCAGATCACACAGGACAAAAGAATCTCACCCGCCAGATAGCATTACATTAAAGAGGCTCATACCATTTGGTATGGGTGGTCTGCTAGTCTGGAAAACTTCCTCCATGACCTGCAAAAGAAATAATAAAACATTAAAAAAACACCAAATAAATCGAAATAGTTTAATTAAATATATTATAATAAAATCCCGTTATGTTTAAGTTTTATACCTCATATAATATACATTTACCATTATACCTCATATAATATACATGAAAATATTTCATTTACCGTTATACCTCATGTAATATACATGGCAATATCTTAGCTTCATGTGTATTTATGTCGAGTATCATGATTTTCTTGTAACATTTATCAATCACTTAGTTGAATGGATGATCTGAGCAAGTTATTTGTTTTCTGGTAATTAATTGCATTAATTCAAATTGATTCACCTTTAAAAAAACATATTGATAATATTTACAAGTAGAAGAATGACATCCAAATGAAAGATTCTCTTCTCATTCGATCGAGATTAGTTCGCAATTCATAAAAATTGGTCATCTTTGTTTCATGGGATTTACAATACTACTTCATAATCATCATAATTATCATTTCAGATCACATCTCATCAATGTATTGGACTATATTGTAAAACTGATATATGCATTAATGTGCTACTTGTCGATGGATAATTCTTAATGATTTTGTAAGCTTTTGCACAACTTTGTGATGAATGGCACATTAATTACTTGTCTATAGGATAATTCTTGATGAGTTTGTAGGTTTTTACCCCGACTTCCTCACGAATTCCTTTGAAATGAGGCTATATCAAATTCTATCCCTACTGTTACTTGTCAGTGTCGATCAGCCATCGCCGATGCAGACCTGCCTCCGGTTGATAGCAGGATAACGTGCCAGCACTCCAAATCACACAGGACAAAATAATCTCACCTGCCAGATAGCATT
Source organism: Pseudotsuga menziesii (assembly GCA_001517045.1). NCBI lineage: Eukaryota > Viridiplantae > Streptophyta > Pinopsida > Pinales > Pinaceae > Pseudotsuga > Pseudotsuga menziesii. The sequence continues at coordinate 5,015 of LPNX011000654.1, read as the reverse complement.
ACATTAAAGAGGTCATCTTTGTTTCGAGGGATTTCCAATACTACTTCATAATCATCATAATTATCATTTCAGATCACATCTCATCAATGTATTGGACTATTTTGTAAAACTGATATATGCATTAATGTGCTACTTATCGATGGATAATTGTTAATGAGTTTGTAAGCTTTTAAAAAAGATAGACATGGTGGTCACATTAAATTTTAAAAAAGTTTTGGATTTACTTTTAGACATTATTTCTTATATTATGATTGTATATAATTTTTAAAATATGATTATATATAAGTTTTAACATTATTGTTTTTTTTTTTTAAATTATAATTATATATAAGTTTTAACAAAGTCTAAGTTGAAAATATGATTATAAATATTATATTTTAATATTTTTTTTTTAATAAAAATTTCAAAGTATCTATTTTAATTTTATATTAGTTTTGAGTTTCATAGTATTTGATACAATACTACCCAATTAGTAGTACAAATAGAGATGGTGGCCACATTAAATTTTAAAAACTAAGAAATAAAGTAACAATATAACTGTAAAACTTTAGGTTTTTTTTTAACATTTAGCAACTATCATGAGAGTTTTCAAAATAGATAACAATAAAACCTATAGAAATAATTTGAGTGACAAAACAATGGTTTTGGGCTACAAAAATTGGTTTACATGTAGAGAACAATTAGCACTACTGATATGAAATGTTTTTTTTACAGTTACCCACTTTTATATGCTTCTATGTTTATCTGAATTGCAAGAATTGTATAATCAAAGATTTATTTTATGGTGGTAGGATAATCTTTATAAGCTTTTTTATGTGCTGTTGGATTCATTCCATATCATTTACAGTACTCACCTCCTAACCAGCAACTTACGTTTTTGTTATATGTCATTCATACATACCGTGCAATTCGACATTACCGTTACAAACATTTTCATAGGAAAACTAAAACCAGCAGATGAAGTGGCGGTTCATAATATGAAATAAATTTTTCGTGGCTATAGTCTAGGACCATGACTTTCACAATACGAACTGAATTATTTATATCTATTTAAATAGATATCACCCATCGTGCTATGGTTTTTATAATGGACTTATTTATAAGTCCATTATGAAAGTTCGAGGTACACAATAGAGTAGTGATTTGTATAGAATTTAATCACATCAACCAAAGTTAATCATTAACATTATCAAAATTATTTTATCATAATATATGTTTAAAAAGCTTATAAATCTAAAGGTTTCCGTGCAAAAGCTTACAAATTTGGGTGCCACAGGATTGTACGAACTTGTAGTGTTCATCTCAGTTCATCCAAAGTATATGCAAATGCACACGTTGTGGTGGACTATTTGTCAATGTGTTTTCTTTGAAATATTCATGAACCTAATCAATAGACTAATTGCAAAAATGCTATTAGGGGTTGAACAATGTACTAAGTATATTGATTTTACATCTCTCTAATGCACTTTCCATATGGATCATGTTATTGATAAGACAAATCCCATTGCATTCATCCTTGCTAAAAGATCAAAGATTCATTATTATCTCTTCCATGCCACTATTTATACCCTTTCACCATAGCTATGAGGAAATTTAAAAAAGAATAGATGGTTGACTTTGGTTAATATTTAAAATAAACTCATACACAAATATGTATGTCATTATGTCATTTAGTATAGTCATAAAACTTTAAAAACATAAGCTAATATGTCAACCATACTTAAATTAATTTTATAATAAATTTAAAGCATATTATATAATACAAATTAATATTATAATAACCTCCATACTTGTACTTAATCTCCATGTCTTATTATTACTATTTACTAATATTTATTTCATTTAAATAATATGTAATGTAATGTAAACATACTTAAATTAATTTTATAATAAATTTAAAGCATATTATATAATACAAATTAATAATATAATAACCTCCATACTTGTACTTAATCTCCATGTCTTATTATTACTATTTACTAATATTTATATCATTTAAATAATATGTAATGTAATGTAATGTAATATAATATAATATAGTTATATTATATTAGTTATTTAAAGTCTCAAAATAGATAACAAACAATGGTTTTGGGCTACAAAGTTATAATTTATGATTACATGTAGAGAACAAGTAGCACTACTGATATGAAATGCTTTTTACAGTTACCCACTTTTATATGCTTCTATGTTTATCTGAATTGCAAGAATTGTAAAATCAAAGATTTATTTTATGGTGGTAGGATAATCTTTATAAGCTTTTTTATGTGCTGTTGGATTCATTCCATATCATTTACAGTACTCACCTTCTAACCAGCAACTTACGTTTTTGTTATATGTCATTCATACATACCATGCAATTCGACATTACTGTTACAACCATTTTCATAAGAAAACTAAAACCAGTAGATGAAGCGGCAATATGTACTAAATTATTTATATTTATATTGTAGGACTGTCTCTCACAGCATGAACTGAATTATTCATGGGTATAGTGTAGGACAATGACTTTCACAATATGAACATAATTATTTATATCTATTTAAATAGATATCACTCATCGTGCTATGGTTTTTATAATGGAGTTATTTATAAAGATTTTGAAAGTTCGAGGTACAGGATAGAGTGGTTATTTGTATAGAATTTTATCACATAAACCAAAGTTAATCATTAACATTATCAAAATTATATTATCATAATATATGTATAAATTTTTTATAAATTTAAAGATTTATTCAGGTTTCTCAACACGAATTTAGAGGTTCACTGAGCTCTCTCACCTCTCACAATCACCTTTAAGTGACTTTAGAGACTTTTGTTTATATCTTGAAGAGGCTTGGGGTCCATGTATTCTTGCATAAATTGGGTGCCATAGGATTGTACGAACTTGTAGTGTTCATCTCAGTTCATCCAAAGTATATGCAAATGCACACGTTGTGGACTATTTGTCAATGTGTTTTCTTTGAAATCTTCATGAACCTAATCAATAGACTAATTGCAAAAATGCTATTAGGGGTTGAACAATGTACTAAGTATATTGATTTTACATCTCTCTAATGCACTTTCCATATGGATCATGTTATTGATAAGACAAATCCGATTGCATTCATCCTTGCTAAAAGATCAAAGATTCATTATTATCTCTTCCATGCCACTATTTATACCCTTTCACCATGGCTATGAGGAAATTTAAAAAAGAATAGATGGTTGACTTTGGTTAATATCTAAAATAAACTCATACACAAATATGTATGTCATTATGTCATTTAGTATAGTCATAAAACTTTAAAAACATAAGCTAATATGTCAAACATACTTAAATTAATTTTATAATGAATTTAAACCATATTGTATAATACAAATTAATATTATAATAACCTCCATACTTGTACTTAATCTCCATGTCTTATTATTACTATTTACTAATATTTATTTCATTTAAATAATATGTAATGTAATGTAATGTAAACATGCCTAAATTAATTTTATATAAATTTAAAGCATATTATATAATACAAATTAATATTATAATAACCTCCATACTTGTACTTAATCTCCATGTCTTATTATTACTATTTACTAATATTTATATCATTTAAATAATATGTAATGTAATGTAATATAATATAGTTATATTATATTAGTTATTTAAAGTATCAAAATAGATAACAAACAATGGTTTTGGGCTACAAATTTATAATTTATGAATACATGTAGAGAACAAGTAGCACTACTGATATGAAATACTTTTTACAGTTACCCACTTTTATATGCTTCTATGTTTATCTGAATTGCAAGAATTGTAAAATCAAAGATTTATTTTATGGTGGTAGGATAATCTTTATAAGCTTTTTTATGTGCTGTTGGATTCATTCCATATCATTTACAGTACTCACATTCTAACCAGCAACTTACGTTTTTGTTATATGTCATTCATACATACCGTGCAATTCGACATCACTGTTACAACCATTTTCATAGGAAAACTAAAACCAGCAGATGAAGCGGCAATATGTACTAAATTATTTATATTTATATTGTAGGACTATCTGTGACAGCATGAACTGAATTATTCATGGGTATAGTGTAGGACCATGACTTTCACAATATGAACTAAATTATTTATATCTATTTAAATAGATATCACCCATCGTGATATGGTTTTTATAATGGAGTTATTTGTAAAGATTTTGAAAGTTCGAGGTACACGATAGAGTAGTTATTTGTATAGAATTTTATCACATAAACCAAAGTTAATCATTAACATTATCAAAATTATTTTATCATAATATATGTATAAAAATGTTATAAATCTAAAGATTTATCCAGGTTTCTCAACACGAATTTAGAGGTTCACTGAGCTCTCTCACCTCTCTCAATCACCTTTAAGTGACTTTAGAGACTTTTGTTTATATCTTGAAGAGGCTTGGGGTCCGTGTATTCTTTCATAAATTGGGTGCCACAGGTTTGTACGAACTTGTAGTGTTCATCTCAGTTCATCCAAAGTATATGCAAATGCAAACGTTGTGGTGGACTATTTGTTCGATTCATTGACAGTACTCACAATAATTGATATAGAAATATACCTCCGCCCAGCCACCTCCTCACTTAGATGGAGTTAGGTCACGGAAACAAATTTTTTTATCACAAATCTTCTTGTCACATGACAAATGACAACACAAATTGGGGTTTGGTGAATGAGCATGGAGAAAAATTTCATTTTAGTTGTAACGAATTGAACATTTGAAATTATATGGCTTAAGTAATTTAGTCATTTCATCTTTATTGTCTTGCTCAGTCACTATATAAGTGGTGTGTCTGTATTAAACTTTGAATTATTAATATACTAAAGAGTTAAACTATGAAGCACCGCCTTAACTAATAAACTTTGTTCTTCATGCTCATGAGATTTTACATTTTGAAAGAAGCATGACAATACCACAACGAATCCAACCAAATTTGCCCAATGTTTTTGGGACTCAGATTTCCATATCTTCCCAATTATTCAATTTAGT
>LPNX011000646.1:1716541-1730119 GCA_001517045.1 Pseudotsuga menziesii | reverse complement strand
AAGTCAAGACATGTATCAAGGAGAGTGTGCATCATCATATCAAGTCAAGACATGTATCATGGAGAGTGTGCATCATCATTGCAATATCTTCATGCTTCACTGTTTTCTATACTTGAACATACCCCTTCATGCTACTACATATCACTGTACATTGTGCACACTTGTACACTCCAATGTACACTCTACTATACATGCCTTTGCAAACATACACTTGCACAACACTTTACATTCACTACTTCACATAATCGTATAATTCACAGTATATTTCATATAAATACAACAATGTATATATATACTTGTACTCTTTGCACACATACCTCGTCATAGAAGATCCCAACTTTTGACTTGTCACTTAATACTGTGCTTGCATGGCAAACTTCAGATTTGACCTTATATGCGAACTGTAAGAGGGTAGAAGTACTTAGTCAAGTATGGACTATTTGCATCATGAATAACTCCATATCAAAGTACACAGACCCAGTCATCACTGTGTGGTCATAGCTTGTCTTCATGTCACTATATGCTATTGTGTAGTGACTTTTGACTGCTGCCTAACTCCTGCTCATTGCTATTTGACAAGACTTCAACTTGACTACCTCACAGCTTTGCAAACTTGGATGTTGAATGATTTGGTTCGTGGACAGCTTGCTATGTCACAAAAAAATTGGCAGCACTGTCATTATCATACACTACCTCAAGACTGTAATCACATTCCTAGAACTGGGAGATGTGAACTTGACAAAGCCAACTGTAACCTTTTCAAAAAAAACTTGGACTATAATAAAGCTGGATTTCTCTCTTGTAAGATAAAACAGCAGCCAACTGAAAACTCCTCCAAATCTTGGATTTTGACCAGCTTGTAACCAAAAAACATGAACTATGGCATGCAAAAATTCAAAGATAAAAACTTTAACAAACTTTTCTGTTGCAGCTGTGAATTCTCCTTCTACCCACAAAACTTCTGCCTCAGCCCAGTGAAAATCAGAGATGTTGAACTGTTGTAAAATTCAGATGCCTTACTATGGAAATTCAGATGAGGAAGAAGGGTCTGCTGTCTTAAGACTGGACTGTCATAAAACATTTGTCTCTATGAAAAAAAAAACGGGTCTGCAATTTCTTCCAACTGCTGCCCACGAATCTTTAACTGTGCAAGTCAACCTTTCACTTGGGCTGAGTATCATGTAGCAGACTTCAAGACTAGATAGAGAGCAGCAGTAATACTTTATAATTCAGACAGTGGACTATTGTAAAACGTGGGTCACCCTCTCCACAGTTGCGGCAATTTATTCCCACAAAAAAAAACTTCAATCAACTACCACCCAGCAACTAAGACTCGAACTGTTTACCAAAGACAATCCCTGTGGAAATTTCGGGTCTTTTGATGTCTTAAAAATTCTGTAATTGTTGTAAAACGTGGGTCACCCTCTCCTAAGCCTCAGAGATGCCAGCGAATCTCCTCAGTCATACTACCCGAAAATCTCAGTCAAACAATGAACAAAAGTTTGGGTCTGCAATTCTGTTATTTCCCACAGTCAACAAGAGTTCTCAGCTGCTAGCGAATTCAACTTCAGTCAATTACCCCGAAAATTCAGAGTACAAAATTCACACCACCCAATTATTCACAGAAGAAGCATGGAACAAACTAAACTTCTAAAATGTGTTGCTCAACGTGGATTCGTATGGTGAACCCTTCAATGTACCGGTCGACTACAGCACAAGTGTAGAGTAAAAGCAATTAACGATTTCCACGAAAAAAAATAGTCAAACCAACGAATATGTCTCCGTTTCACCTTTTTTTTGTATTGAGATGGTATATTAATACATTTTTGTTTTTGGCCTGAAATAGAGGCCGACTTCTTAAGGAGTAAAAAAATGTTAAAAAAAAAGGATATATACCATATTGAGCTGACTTATGGAAAAAAGAATTTTAAATTAAAAACATTTTAACTTAAGTGAAGGGTTTAATTATTAATTAATTATTGAATTGATTAATCATGTTTTTAATGGTTCAACGTTGGAGATGGGATGTAGTCAAATTTTAATTAATATTTTAATAACTTAAGAACCATTTTTTATTAATGAGTTTTAACATTTTATTACTTTAAGTGGTTTGTTAAATTTAAATTATTTTAAACACTTTTATAGTAATTATTAAAACATGTTTTAATTATTCAAATATCTTAAGTTAGTGGTCTTATTATTTTTAGGGTTATGGGTTTAATGAATCTTGTGGGTTTCAAAGGGGCTGGTGTAAAGGTACAAAGGTATCATTATGTAATGATAGGGTAGATGTAGGCTAGGGGATCAAAGGTAGTGGTTTTAAGGACTTCAGTTAAATTACCACAACTTCATAAACAAGACCATCAAGCATTGGGAGTGCCTGGGCTTCTCTTAGGGTACCATGACCTCTAACAAATGCAAATGACCGCTCTACAGGGTGCTCAGGGATTTTTCCATTGTCCCAAGGGCTCCAAGGGCTTCAAACTTGGGCTTGGACAAAGTTAAAAGGTCTCCTTTGACATTGACACTTACTCAACCCTCAGAGGCTCCTCAAGGAGCACCAAAACACATTAACACACACATGTTGGCATCAATGAAAATTTAGTCAACAGAGGGCGATAAACCTAAATTCCAAAACATAACCCTAGAAGATGAACAGTCATAAATTTTACGGCCCCAAGGTGGTAAGTTGAATGGTCAAATTCCTGAGGTCATAACTTTTTCGTACAATCTCTAATGTGGGCGTTCAATAGCTCGTTGGATAGATCGATCCAATATTTACAATGTTTGAATGTGGCCAAATGCATTCCATTTAAATAAAAGTGCCACCCGAATCGCCCAAAAACGTTGTTTAGGGCCTCAAAATAGCCTCAGAAGTTTGGGACCCAAAAAACTGTAGAAAAATAACTAGGAAACTGCCACAATGGACAATTGTTTTGATATAGTGGAATAGGTGGGTGACCACCGATACCATCTGGATCAATCCTTCCTCCTTAGGAAGCAATTGTATCCATTGCGTTGAATCCCATATCATATCTCAAACTGTGTGTTGAGTTAATATCCTGGTGTGACATTAGCTGAAATGAAGAGGATGCTTTTCTTTGGCATCCCGAGAGGGTTGTAATTGTTGTGTGGATGGTTTATTTTTGGAGTAGAATCTTGAATGTGTGAACTTGCATCATACCAGTACTTGGATGGACAAGGAAACAATGAGTATTTTTTCTTCTTGTGTCTGATGAGCATAGATACCCTGTGCCGAGGGTGTTGAGGTAATCTAATGTTCTCCTTCAGACCCAATTGTGAGGAGGAATAATTTTTTGATGTGGGAACTTATCTTCCTACCTTGCGAGACTATGTTAGGTGCAATTGTTTCTGGTATCCAATAGATTTTTCCTCCCAAAGTAACAATGAAACTGCAAGGTTGTGACTCATATCTAGCATGACGTTTCCACATATATGGTTGTGTTAACAGAACATCACATACTTCAAGTGGGGCCAAATCACACAATACCTCATCTTTGAAAGGCTTGATGCCATATGGTAGGAGGAATTGTTGAGTAATGTGGATACCTCATCCTTGGCTTAGAAAACTGATGTTGTAGGGTTTCAAGTTTGGTGTTGTCGGAAGCTCCAATCCTTAATGACTTCTACTAAGATCAAATTATTTTGGTTGCCTTTGTCAACAATGAAATGTAGTGGGATTCCCTTCACCCACATATGTGAGTGGAAGAGGCGCTCTTCTGCCCCTAACTCTTTACACTCCTCTAGTTGAATCTGTGCGGTAGCAATGGTGGAAGTGGGGCATGGAACAATGATCTGCTTCCCATTGTATGTGGCTATGACATTGCAATTGGAATCCGAATTAGAATCTGATTCTGAATATTTGATCCCACCAATGAATGCTTTGAGCGACATTCATCACTGTTGTGACAAAGGATTTTATGAAATTCACACCACTTCCCGGTGTCCTTCTTTGTCTTTACATACCCCTTCTTTTCTTGTGGTGAGGACAAGTTGTCCTTTCCTTTTCCTGTGTTCTGCAAGACAGGGTTTCCCTTGCCTTGCTTCTGTGGGACAGGGTTTCACAGGTCTAGAGTCTCAATTGTTTTTTTTAATTTCTTCTCAATTTTGACAGTATATCGATAGCCATATCCAAGTGAAGAGATGGAGAGGAAGTCCATATATTTTTTAATGTACTGATGTCGAGGAATTCCATATTAGTTCAGATGTACCAATATCGAGGCAGTCCATATCAGTTCAGGTGTCACTTGGAGTGCTTGATACCCACCTTTGTGGGCAAGGTATGAAATTTGTTGTTATACGATGACACCATTTGGTCCCTCTCTTGACGTAGAATGGTCCATATTGTGTACTAGTAATCATAGTTTCCCATAGGGTAATATTGTTCCTTGACGAAATCTATGAAAGAGGCCCAAGTGGGATTTGTCTCCAACATTCCAGACTCATTTGATGAGTTTTTCTCCCATTACGTACCCCAATAATTTTGGACATGGGGAACTTCCTTAAGGAGAGAAAAGGTGATATTTTCCTTGTGGAAGAAATTGTGGATAGAGAAATCCCCTTCTAGAATATTCAACCAATTATCTAGGGCATTTGCATCGATTTTTCCTTCAAATAAAGATATATCAAATTTAACTTGTACCTTGAAGGTAGTTGCATCCTTGAACCGACTTTTTGTTGAAGATGCACTTGTCATTCTCTACATTTGAAAAAGGATTTGGGTGAAACTATCCATCATCTCGTTCCACTGTGGCTCGAGGGCTTCCTCGAGCATTGAATTGATAGGATCTACTGCTCCATCGTCTCTCTTTTATTCCACCATGGGACGATGTTTGGGGTGGCGAGAGAGATCAAGTGAAACTAGTTCAAGACCAAACTCTCTATACCCAGACCTCATCGCGGACATGCGCCGAGAAACAATCAAAGAGCATATTTCTCTTATACCACTGATCCAGATTTATGTGAGAATGAAATGAAGTAACAAAGATATCATCATAAATAGAGACATTTTGTAAAGATAACAGATATATAGTAAAATACATATTCCATTAAATGGTGAAAATAGAATAGACTATAATACAATTGCTAGAATGGTGGTAGCTATCTCTTCAAAGAGATGTGGCTGCTACGCTCATCCGTTCCAAGATGAATACAAAGTCAGGCCAAATGGCCTATTTATAATAAGAACGAGGGTGAGAATAGGTGAGTGGGTGGCCACTGATATCCATCTGGATCAATCCCCCCTCCTTAGGAAGCAATGGTATCCATTGCGTTGAATCCCATATCATATATCAAACTGTGTGTTGAGTTGATCTCCTAGTGTGACATTTGCCGATGTGAAGAGGTTACTTTTAATTGGCATCTGGAAAGGGTTGTAATTGCTATGTGGATCATTTTTTTTTGCTGGAGCATCTTGAATGTGTCGACTTGCATCGTAGAGGTACTCAGATGGATGAGGAAAAAATGACTCTCTATTCTTCTTGTGCTTGATGAGCATAGATACCCTATGCTTAGGGTGTGGGGGTAATCTGATGTTCTCCTTTAGACACAATTGTGAAGAGGAATAATTTTATGGTGTGGGAGCTTATCTTCCTACTTTGCAAGACTGTGTTAGGTGCAACTGTCTCTGGTATATGATAGAGTTTTCGTCCCAAACTAACAATGGAACTACGAGGCCTTGACTAATATACAACATGACACTTCCACATATATCGTTGTCCTAAAAGAACATCACAGAATTCAAGTGGGTCCACACCACATAATACCTTGTATTTGAAAGCCTTGATTCCATATGGTAGGAGGCATTGTTGAGTAATGCAGATACCTCGTCCTTGGATTAGCCAACCGATGCTGTAGGGGTTGCGGGTGTGGTGTTTTTAGAAGCTCCAATCTTTTGATGACTTTTGCTAAGATCAATTTCTTTTGGATACCATTGTCAACAACAAAATTCCCTTCACCCACATCTATGAGTGGAAGAGGAGCTCCTCTGCCTTTGACACTTTAGGTTCCTCTAGTTGAATCTATGTGGTAGAAACAGTGGAAGTGGGGTCTGCATCAATGATCTTCTTCCCATTGTTTGCGGTTGTGGCATTGGATTTAAAATCAAAACCAGGATCTGTTTCTAAATATTTGATCTTAGCCACCAATGACTGCTTTGAGTGACATTCATCAGTGTTGTGCCAAGGGATATTATGAAATGTGCACCACTTCCAGGTGTCCTTTGTCATTCCACCCCCCTTCTTTGCTTCTGGCGAGGAAAAGTTATCCTTTCCTTTTCCTATGTTTTGCGGGCCACAATTTTTCTTGCCTTGCTTCTGCAGTGGATTCGCAGGTCCAGAGTCTTGCTTGTTCTTTTGTTGAAATTTTTCCTTGATTTTGACAGCATAGCGATAAAAAGATTCAAGTCAAGAGATGTCGAGGAATTCCATATGAGGTTGGATGTACCTATGTAGACCACTACGATATTTCAGTATTAGGTGTTGCTCGGAGACCTTGATACCCAACTTTGTGTGCAGGGTATGAAAGTTGTTGGTGTACTCCGACACCGTTTGGTCCCTCTGTTGACGCAAAGTGGTCCATTTTGTGTATTGGTCATCATAGTTTCCCACCAAGTAATATTGTTCCTTAATGACATCTATGAAAGAGACCCAAGTGGGATTTTTCTCAAACATTCCAGACTCATTTGATGAGTTTTTCTCCTAATAAGTACCCCATCAATTTTGGACACGGGGGACTTCCTTAAGGAGAGAAAAAATGATATTTTCCCTGTCAGGGAAATTGTGGATAGAGAAATACACTTCTAGAACATTCAACCAATTATATAGGGCATCTACATCAATATAGCCTTCAAATAGAGGAATATCAAAGTTAACTTGTACCTTGAAGGGAGGTACATCCCCGAACTATCTGCTCGTTGAAGATGCACTTGTCGTTGTAGGCATTCACAGAAGGATTTGGGAGAAACTATCCATCATATCGTTCCTTTGTCATTCAAGGCCTTCCTCTAGCAACAACTTAATAGGATCTAATGCTTCGTCGTCTCTCTTTTCTTCCACCATGGGAGGTCGTTTGGCCGGAGAGAGCGATCAAGTGAAAATAGTTCGAGACCAAACTTGATATACTAAGACCTCGTTGGGTACATGCACCGAGAAACAATCAAAGAGCAGGTTGCTTTGATACCACTAATCCATATTTATGTGAGAACGAAATGAAGTAACATATATAGCATCATAAACATAGACATTTTGCAAAGATAACAAAGATATAGTAAACACATATTCTATTAAATGGCAGAAATGGAACACACTGTAATACAATTGCTAGAATGGTGGTAGCTATCTCTAAGAAGAGATGTGGCTGCTACGCTCATCTGTGGAAGTTGAATACAAAGTGAGGCCAAAGGGCCTATTTATAATAAGGACAAGGGAGAGAACCCTAAAATTCCAAAACATAAACCTAGAAGATGAATTGTCATCAAGATTTCGGCCCCAATGTGGTAAGTTAAATAGTCAACTTCCTGGGGTCACAACTTTTGCATACGATCTTCGATTTGGGCGTTCGATAGCTCATTGGAAAGATCTATACGAGATTTACAAATTTTGACTATGGAAAAATTCATGCCAAGATAAATTATTTGGCCACCTAGATTTCCAGAAATTGTCATTTAGGGCCTCAAAAGAGCCTCGAAAGTTTGGGACTTGAAAAAATAGTAGAAAAATAACTAGGAAACTACCATAATGGACAATTGTTTTGAGACAGTGGAATAGGTGGGTGGCCACCAATCTCCATTTGGATCAATCCTCCCTCTGTAGGAAGCAATGGTTTCCATTGCATCAAATCCCATATCAAATCTCGATTTTTGTGTTAAGTTGATCTCCTAGTGCAACATTTGCTGAAGTGAAGAGGATGCTTTTCTTTGTCATCCCAAGAGGGTTGTAATTGTTGTGTGGATGATTTGTTCTTGGAGGAGCACCTTGAATGTGTGGATTTTCATCGTAGAGGTACTCGAATGGATGAGGAAACAATGACTTTTTTTTCTTCTTGTGTCTGATGAGCATAGATACCCTGTGTTAATGGTGTGGAGATAATCTAATATTCTCCTTCAGACACAATTGTGAAGAGGGATAATTTTTTGATATAGGATCTTATATTCCTACCTTGCGAGACTGTGTTAGGTGCAAATGTCTCTGGTATCTGTTTTCCTCCCAAAGTAACAATGATACTGCAAGGTTGTGACTCATATACATCATGACACTTCCACATATATGGTTTTCCTAAAGTAACATCACAGACTTTAAGTGGGGCCACATCACATAATACCTCGTCTTTGAATGGTTTGATGCCATATGGTAGGAGGCATTGTTGAGTAATGAGGATACCTCATTCTTGGCTTAGCCAACCGATGATGTAAGGTTGTGGTTGTTGTGTTGTCAGAAGCTCCAATCTCTTAACGGCTTCTGCTGAGATCAAGTTCTTTTGGCGGCCATTTTCAACAATGAAATGTAGTGGGATTCCCTTCACCCACATCTGTGAGTGGAAGAGGCTCTCCTATGCTTCTAAATATTCAGGATCCTCTAGTTGAGTATGTGCGGTATCAAAAGTGACAGTGGGGTCTGCATCAATGATTCACTTCCCATTGTATGGAGCTATGGCATTAGATTTGGAATCAAAATCAAGATTTGATTCTAAATATTTGATATAGGCCACGAATGACTGCTTTGAGCAACATTCATCAGTGTTTTTCCAAGGGATTTTATGAAATTCGCACCACCTCCCGGTGTCCTTCTTTCTCTTTTCATCGCCCTTCTTTGCTTGTGGCGAGGACTGGTTGTCCTTTCCTTTTCCTTTGTTCCATGGGCTCGGGTTTCCCTTGCTTTGCTTCTGCACTAGATTCGTAGGTCTAGAATCTTGCTTGTTCTTTTGTCAAAATTTATCCTCGATTTTGACAGCATACCGATAGGCAAATCCAACTGAAGAGATGTCAAGGAATTCCATCTCAGTTCAGATGTACCAATGTATACCACTGCGATATTTCAGTATCAGGTAAGGCTCAGAGTCCTTCATACCCAGTGTTTTGCATAAGGTATGAAAGTTGTTGGTGTAATTCGACACCGTCTGGTCCCTCTCTTGATGCATAATGGTCCATTTTGTGTACTGGTCATCATAGTTTCCCGCAGGGTAATATTGTTCCTTGATGTTATCTATGAAATAGTCCCAAGTGGGATTTGTCTCAAACATTCCAAACTTGTCTAATAACTTTTGCTCCAAATAAGTACCCCACCAATTTTGGACATTGGGACTACCTTAAGGAGAGCAAAGGTGATCTTTTCCCTATCAGAGAAGTTGTGGACAGAGAAATACCCTTCTAAAACATTCAACCATTTATCTAGGGAATTTGCATCGATCTGGACTTCAAATAAACGAATATCAAAGTTAACTTGTACCTTGAAGGGAGTTGCATCCCCGAACCGTCTGCTCCTTGAAGATGCACTTGCCATTGTCGGCATTCGCAGATGGATTTGGGCGAAACTATCCATCATCTCATTCCTCTGTCACTCGAGGGATTCCTCGAACATCAACTTGATATGATATACTTCTCTGTCATCTCTCTGTCATCTTCTTATCTGAGAAGATGTGTATGTGTGTGGCTATAATTTTATAATCATAGAATTATATGGTATTATATACACACGGTGACATGGTCTATTTAACCCTATGTTGATTCGATTTCCTTGAGTGATATGATGTCTAAAACAAAAACTCCACATATTATGCTCCGACAACCCCAATATACTCATTCCTTAAATCATGGTTCACTCGTCTTCGAGATAATTACATATGCATGTGTCAACTGTTATATTACGTGGTCACAAAATTATTTGAACCATCACATAAAGTTTATAAAGTCATGTTAGAAAAGAAGTGAGTTGATCACCCATATGTGTGTCACACCAAAATAATAATAATTTTGCATTCGTGAAGGATCCTAAAGGGGGTAATTTTCCACGTTAGTGACATCAATATCAACATATTCATATGGTCATGACGAGAAATTTTTAATTGACATGACGCAATAACGATTGTTGAAACATCCACAAAGTGTTGAGAGGTTCAAGCAGTGATTGATTCATAAAAAAAAATGTAGACGAACAACGCGACGAGAAGAACACAATAACATGAATTGTGCAACATGACAATGTCATTAACAAAAATAAAATAAAAATGCAAACGTGACTTGACCATGACATGGTAAATGGAGAAATTTAACTTGGGAAGTCTGTCAAACAGGTTCATATGATAACATGAATTATGAAATGAGGTAAGGAAAATGTGAGCTCCTTGAAAGACATGATAGTGTTGACGAAATTACTAGGCGGTTAAAATTAATATGTTTGTCTAAGTCACTAAGACCCGACACTTCATAATCATATTAATGGTCAGAATAAACAAGATGAATATATATAATGACATGGGAATGAATTATAAATGAGTTGATTATATTGCGCCAATACATAAAACTATGATGGATGATTAACATTTTATGTTAACTTTAAGACGAAGTTTCTTGAAGAGGGGGAGTATGCAATATTGCCCCATTGTAGCTATGCTCATGTATATTATTATGCTTAAATGATTTTTTCACCTTCGCTTATATGAAACAATACTTATGTGCTAGTGAACAAGGTAGTGGATTCCTTGAGTTAGAGGTCTCACATATTTTCATTGTTGCCACTAACATGAATTTGTGAGAGAAGGTCTTGAAGATACAACTGGAGGACAATTGGTACAATGAAATCAAAACAAAACTAGAACAAGGGACCATGGTAGTTCCTAATTATGAGGGATACACACTTGAGAATGATCAAACATCAGATACAATCAATGCATGTATGTGCCAGAGAACAAGGAATTTCAAAATTTTATCCTCTTTGATGCCCATCGGGTGGCGTATATGGCCCATGCATCGGTGAAAAATATGTACGCGGATCTAAATTCATTTTTTTCTAACACATAATGAAAAAAAAATGTTGTAGATCTTGTGGCAAGGTGATTGGAATGCCATCCAGTGAAACTAAGCATCGCCATCTGATTGGACTGTTACAACCTCATGACATCCCAGTATTTAAGTGGGAGGTGATATCAATAGATTTTATTGTCATATTATTGATGACTTCTACGAGACATGATTCTATCTTTGATGTGGTGGACACATTGACCAAGAGTACACATTTTTTCCTAGTCAAGGTTAGTTATCAAGCACTTAAGATAGCATGGGTCATTGTGAATGTGGCAGTACGACTACATGGTACACCTCAAAGGATGATTTTTTATAAGGATCAATATTTACAGGGATATTATGGATGAGTTTCTAGGAAGCATTGGGTACTCAACTAAACTTCATCATTGCATACCAACCAAAGACAGATGGTCAAACCAAGAGGTTCAACAATGTTCTAATGGACATGATGCGCATGTATGTTATGGACTAGCAGATTCATTGGGAGGAGTATCTATCGTTTGTAGAATTCACCTTCAATAATAGTTATCATAGCCGGATACAGATTGAACCATTTGGGTTCCTCTATAGTAATCCATGTGAGACACCCTTGAGTTGGGATCATAGGAGCATAGAATCATGGTGGGTACAGAGGTGATCCAACAAATGGAAGAGTAGATGCAGACCATCCACACACATCTTAAGGAAGCCCAAGATCGACAAAAGAGTTGTGCATATGCACACAGGATTTATAGGAGTTATGAGGTTGGGGATAGAGTCTTCTTCTGGGTGACACCACACAAGAGATCTATCAAATTTGGAAATGGATTCAAATTGTCATCATGATTCATGGGACAATTTGAGATTACTGAGAGATTGGTATTGATTTCTTATCACCTTGATTTTCCATCGTCACTGATTCAGATGCATGATGTTTTCATGTCTTTGTTTTACATCATTATATATCTTATCCATCCCATGTTATTGACTTGAGAAATTTGCATATGTCGGATGAGGGGGCCATTGTGGATGAGTTTATTCATATTTTGGAGCGATGAACTCGCTAGCTTTGACGTTAGGTAGTTGACTAGGTCAAGGTTCGGTGGTATAGTTATATTTCCATCTCTACGACCTGGGAGGACACATCGTAGATGCATAAATAGTTTCCTTAATTATTTTAGAACTTCGGGGTGAAGTTTCCTGAAGTGCAAATGTATATAGTGCCCTATTTTTGTGATAAACTATAGACTTTGGTTATTGACTATAAATATGATTATGACTATTCTTTTAGGGAAATTAGTTGTGAATTACCAGGTTATTTGTAGCTTAGAGTTAGACTATGTGATGATTTATTTTGGGGACATTTGGTTTTGCATTATAGAAACTGGTACATGTTGTTTATGTGATATTGACGATGAATCCATATGATTATGTTATGATGGACATTTTAAAATTTCATTGATAATTATGCTATGATGTTGATGTGATAGAGAACTCACACAATCATGATATGATGTGATGTTGATCAAATGCTTATATGCCTCTATTATGATTTTAAAATGACTAAGATGTTTACCTGATATATATACACACACACACACACACACACACACACACACACACACACACACACACACACACACACACACACACACACACACACACACATCATGTACTCTAATGAGTTGTCAAGTGTGACATGTAGAGCAAATACATGCGACACAAGTAGGATTCAATAAATCATGGACTCAGAATGAGTCAGAAATCAATGATAGGTGTTGATAACTTGGTAAACATATATGCTTATGTTGAAATCATGGTAAAATATTTGATGCACATGATTTGCATGGACTCTATGTGCATAAACTTTAGATTAGTCAATTACATTGAAAGGTGATATCAAGCTATGATTCATGTTTTTATCTAAAATATTATTTTAAAATATTTGATGCATGTGGTGTTTACATGCAAGCGTTGGATGTGATTTCCAATCGGTCCACATCAAGGGAAATGGATGAACATGATACAATCTAACTTAGTCTATCCAATGTTGACATGATGAGTTTGAGGAGAGAGATAGGATCCAAGTCATCATGTGTGTGTTGCTAGGAGGTTAGGCCATAGTACAACCACTCGTGATCTATATTGTTGGGGGCATGCAATAAGGACTCGACCTTATTCCCCGAAAACCACCAATCCCTCATTAGGGTAGGCAAATTGAGTTAACAATGTCTCAACCGTCATACAATATCCCCACCTAAGCAAATATATGAAGGGAACGTGGGAAGCATGGCACCTTGATATCCATGGTCACAACGAAAATGTGACAACTAATTAAGTAATAATCACTAGTTAGGGAAAAGAGAATTAATAAAGTATTAAATGAGTATAGCTTGGAAAGCTATGGAAATGAATTAATCAATTAATTTTAAAGCAATAAATAAACTAGTAATAATAATAATAATAATGACAATATAATAATCTTATAAAAAAAAATAATAAAATAAAAAATTAAAAAATATGAAAAATCAAAATTGGGTGGCATAAAAAAGAAGAAGAGA
>LPNX011000646.1:1683926-1716488 GCA_001517045.1 Pseudotsuga menziesii | reverse complement strand
ACTTATATATATATATATATATATATATATATATATATATAATAAAACACAAATCAAAGTAAAAAGAAAGAAAGAAAGTAGGAAAAGTAGGTCAGTCATTATTAAGAAGGAAAGTGAGCATGAGGCTTGCATCTTTTTTCCTTTCGGTGTAGTTTTGGAGTGCAACTTGAGCTATCACTCTTATGAAGGTGACTGATTGAGGTGTGGTTTGCTATGATGCATGTAGGAATGATGTTTCCTTCAATATTGAGACTAGCATCATAGTCCATTGGCTATAAGAGTATCGACAACCCTATCATGGCTCGAGGGTCCCTAGGGAAGAAGATTACCCATCAGGTATGGTAGGGTCAAATCCGATGGACCATTTGTGGTTTGAAATTCAAGAAAGGAATTGCAACGAATAGTAGAAGACGACTTCAAACTCATGTTTCTAATTTAACCTTTGGAAATTGTGGGAATTGGCATGTATATTACAGTTAATGATTTCCAAATATTATTTGTTGTATCATGATTTACATTAAAATATACATGTCTAATATGTTCATTGCCCATATCATGGATCTATGGTATGACTAGAATTTTGTTTATGTTTCTTTTAATATAGATCTCTCTCATGCATATCTACATGTTTACTAAGTAGTTTACCTGGAACCAAAGGATGGTTCCTACATTTTACGCTTGCAAATTGAACTAGTTGTAGGAGAACGTTGATTGTTAATCCTCAGATCAAAAGGGAATTGTATAGCCGCAATTGCACTTGACAATTTTGTAGACCAATGCCTCTTAATATGTAGATTGAAAGGGAGAGTGTACATTCCATACAATATGTAAATCAATCTTTGATATCAGTTCTTCTTGTTTGAATATGTGCATTCCAAGTTCCATCTATCATTGTTCTCTTGGTCCATTTTGTTGTATGTATGAAGTTTTTAAGCCTATTTTCATTTCCAAAATAAGGATGATCTATTTTTCTGAGTGCATATGCTCAGGATAAGTGCCTAAATCCTCAGCAAGGAAACATTTATATATTCTTGGGATATTACAAATACCGTTAATTTTATAGCTTTAACTGGTATAGATCGGAATAGGTCACCTCCATTCAAAGGTATTAAACCCAAAAAATCCTATCAAAGACTATTGTTGTGATTTATTTTAAGATATAGCTTCATAGAGACTCACTGCATATTATTTTTTCATTTTCTATCTTACTTCATGAGATGTGATAACTACACAATATTTTCTATGATACAACTATGTGGAATGCCATTCATCTTTATCATCATCTGGAATGCCTTCTATTGTTGTAACACCTTATAGCTTTCACCCTCTTCATTGTTACCACTTTTGAGTTGATGTGGTTAATCAATTCCTTATTTATGGGTGGTTCACATGTATGAGATTGGTTTTTGATATATATACTTTTCACCTCCTTTCATATTGGAACATGCATTGGCCTCAACAATCCTTTTGGAGCACATGTGGTTAATTAAGGCTGATTTACAAACCTTTTGATGAATTTGTTGGATGGAAACATCATATTCTATTGTATCCTCACACTTACCAGCATAAATCATCAATTTTATTCAAATAAAAAATGAAAGAACCATTCCAATATGTGTGTAACCTTGATATTGGGTAGAATTCATTGAAGGACAAACTCTTCCTCCTTTTCTTGTCTTATCACCACAAATTTCATAAGTGTTTATGGAATGAAGATTGTATTGCTATATGAGAAATTTTAGGGACAATATTAACTACTATTGTGATAAACAATAACACCAATTTCTAAGGTAAAACTAAAGGGTGCATTCATAGCTCTCATCAAACTTATTAGATTCAGAGGAAACAGTGGCATCTTGTACCAATTGTTGGAATATGGATAATACTGAGAGGGGGGGAGGGTGAATCGGTATTTTTAAATTTTAACAATTTAAATCACTTTTAATTTATGTATTAAAACACATGATCAACAATAACAAACATAAGACAAATTTATCGTGGAAGCCCAATTGGGTAAACCACCAATACTTTCTATTACTGCAAAATTGTGTTTACAAATAGTTTATGCCTGCTTCTACAAACAAGGATGGTATTACACCCTTATTTACCAGGAAATACTGGAAGGAGGCTTCGACCCCCTGGTTTTATCAGTTTCTACTGAAAGGATGCTACAACACACTATTTACTAGCTACCACTAGAAAGAGGATACGACCCCCTAGTAAAAATGTTACTTACCCTACCGCCTCCGAACCTCCCTCATATGATAATTTGATCTTTGAATGTACTTCAATGGATCTGTCAATTAAAAGTTTAGATACACCTATTTGAAGGTTTAACCCATTTTTTATATACCCTCAAACATTCAGCAGTCGCCTACCTTCATTGTGACTCTCCACAGACAACTAAACTAATTCGAAATTACTTCTCTGTTAAATTTTTTTTAACTCTATTTAATTTTCCAGTTGCGAAATTCCGCAGTTTCCTTTCCACGACGTCTTTTCCACAACATCCTTTATATAAATTCCTTTATGTAACCATCCCAAGCCATTGATCCATTGCGTACCCTTTCCTGACCATCAATCTAACACACAGATGTCCCTCCACAATCATCTTTCTATAATTTCTTTAGCTTTTTGCAACTGTCTTTCCGCAATAACCTTACCACACCATTGATTTATTGCGGACCCTTCCCTGACTGTTGATACGATATTAGATGCAGATTGCGGATTGTAGATTTTCATTTTGATTTTTCTCAAAATTTCCTTCCGCAATTTCCTTTCCACAACTACCTTTTCGCAAGATACTTTCTGCATTGTTGATTTCTTGCAGACTCTTCCATGGTCGTTGATCTTTAGATCAGATGCAGATTTTGGATTGTGGGTTTTCCAAATGTCTTCAAACTGCTTCCGCAATTTCCTTTCCAAAAAACTTATTCCGCACCATTGCTTTCTTTTGGATTCTTTCCTCACCTTTGATCTTTCGGATTGTGGGTTGTGGAACCACACTTTCCCATTTTGGGCCTTCGCAATTTTCTTCCGCAACTTTGTTTCTGCATTTCTTCTAAATCGTAGATTTTCTTGCAGGTTTATTCCTGACCGTCAATCTACGATCAAATGCAAATTGCAGATCTTCACTTTTCTTTGTGCAGAAATCATTCATCGCCATTGATTTCCTTGCAGATTCAATCCTAACCGTTGATCTACGATCAAATGCGGATTTGTGCTATAGTGTTGCGGATCTCTTTGCAACCGTAGATATTTTGTAGACTTTCTATTGACCGTTGGATCTTTTCATGTCTCCTCTTCCAAAAAGGTACAGGTCCTGACAGGTCATCCCGGGCTCTAGGATGGTGACTTCTCGTGGATTCCAAGCACCTAGAGCCCTACAATACCTTTGTTCTATGCGTTGATTAACCATATTGATGCTAGTGCATATAAAACACATACAAACTCAAATGCATTGCCAATGTGGGATAAATCCCAATTGTTAAATCAATCCGTATCATTGATCACCTAATCGGACGGTTGTTAAGTCTTCGGAATGAATTATGCTACAGATCCTCATCTCCTCTTCCTCTTACATCTATTGAATGTTACTCATCGAACTACCATCTACTGTAGATCCTCTTCTCCTTTTCCTCTTTCATTGATCGACTGCTACTCATCGAACAACCATTAGACTTTGTAATTCATTTGTCATTACTGAGCTTCTTTGACATCAATGACAACAATTTTCAACAATATCCCCCTTTTACATTAATGGAAACTCCTTAATTTTCTCCCCCTTTGACATTAATGAAAAAGGTTTCTTCTTCCTGACAACGCCCCCTCTCAACATATATCCCTTGACATGATGCCTTTTTCTCCCTTTTATTCATTGTAAGGAGATTACTCCTATCTTTTTCCTAAGATGCTCAAATGTTTCTTTGGGAAGTGGATTTGTGAAAATATCAGCTATATGTTCTTTAGTGTCAACCTATTCTAGTTTGAAAACCTTTTGTGACACTTGATCTCTTAGAAAGTGATATTTTATTGGTATGTGCTTTGTCTTGGAATCCATGAGAGGGTCCCTTGATATATTTATGGCACTCTTATTGTCACAACTTATCACTTTTGGATCTTCATATTTTACAAGTAAGTCTTCTAATGTATGTTTCATCTAAATTACTGGAGTACAACATGATGCAGCAACAACATATTCAGCCTCTGTTGTAGATAGTGATATGGAAGATTGTTTCTTGCTTAACCATGATAACAAACAATTCCCAAAAATAATGTTGCTCCGCTGGTACTCTTTCAGCCATCAACACTTCCTTCCCAATGTGCATCAGTGAATTCCTTTGCATTGAAGTTATTGGTTTTTGTATACCATAATCCATAATCCATAGTACCTTTTAGATATCTAAGAATTCTTTTTACTGCAACCACATGTGTTTCTTTTGGCCTGATTGAAATCTGAAAACTAAACCTACAGCCTGCATTACATCTGGTCTAGTAGTTGTTACATATAATAAACTACCAATCATAGACCTATGCATAGTATGATCCACTTATAAGGATTCATCATTCTTGCTTAATTTACATCCAATGACCATAGGAGTAGTAACAGGTTTGGATTCTTCCATTTTGAACGTATTCAATATTTCTTTGATATACTTAGTTTGAGAATTGAAAATCCCTTTTTCTGATTGAGATACTTGTAAGCCTAGAAAGAATGTTAGTTCACCTAACATTGACATTTCAAATTCTTTCTTCATTTCTGATGCAAAGTTTACAGTAAGAATTTTTAGATCACTTCCAAATATGATATCATCTATATAGACTACCACACTGATCATATTTTCATTTTCAAACTTTATGTACAAATTACTGTTAGTGGCCCCTATTTTGTATCCTTATTGTTTTAAATATTTTTCAAGTGTGGAGATCCATGCCCTTGGAGCTTGTTAAAGGCCATAGAGTGCTTTCTTAAGTTTTCACACATAATTTATGTTTTCTGACAAGAGAAAAACTTCAGTCTGCTCAATATAGACTTCTTTTTCAAGTTCTCCATTAAGGAATGCAGAATTACATCCATTTGATATACCTTAAAGTTTTTGTAGCATGCAAAAGCTAAGAACGTCCTGATGGTTTCAAGTCTCGGCACAAGTACAAAGTTTCTTCAAATTCAATTCTTTCTACTTGAGAATATCCTTTACATACTAACCTATCCTTGTTTATTGTCACATGACCATTCTCATTGAACTTGTTTTTAAATATCCATTGTCTTCCACTAACATTCATATCCTTAGTTCTTGGGACAAGTTCCCAAGGTTTGTTCTTTATTTGATCAAGTTATTCATTCATAGCACTGACCCAATCTTCACTTTTTCAAGATTCTTTAAATGTTTTGGGTCCTATTATTTAAAGTAGTGCTTGTTCTTCATCAATTAATTTTGTTCTTGTGTTGACTCATGATTCTTTGTCACCACATTTGATTTTTAGGATGATTTTTCTGGACCCACCTAGATGGTGTCTTTGTGTCTGATCTCAGGGAATATTCATTCTCATTTTCATGTGATTCTTCTTTCTCTACTCTTTCTTCTTCTTCTTCGTCATAATTATCTTCCTTTTGTTTACTTTCTTTCTTTATTTTTTCATCTACTTTTTCATTATCAATTTCTTCATCATCCATAATTCCTTGAATTTGTATTCTTCTTGGTTTAGTATCATCAAAAGTTACATTTGCACTTTCTATGATCTTGTGCGACCTTAGATTATAAGATATGTATGCCTTTTTTGGGGAAGAATATCCAAGAAATATGCCTTCATTGGTTCTAGAGTCAAACTTCCCTAGATTATCATCATCTCTTTTTATGTAGCATTTACTTCCAAAGGCTCTAAAATATTTAAATGAATTCGGTCTTCCAAACCATATATCATAAGGATTTTTGTCACTATTTACTCTGAGTTATCCTCTGTTTTGTACATAGACGGTTGTTTATATTGCTTCTCTCCAATATTCATCAGGAATTTTTGATTCATTAAGCATAGTTCTAGTTGCTTCTTGGACTGTCCTATTCTTTCTCTCAGCTAGTCCATTTTGTCGAGGAGTTTTTGCTGCTGAGAGTCGTCTCTTGATTCCATGTTTTTCACAAAACTTATTGAACTCATTTGAGGTGAATTCCCACCATTATCTGATCTTAGACATTTAATTTTTTATTTCTTTCATTTTCAACAAGGGCTTTGAAGTCTTTGAACTTCATAAATGCTTTTGATTTGTCTTTAAGAAAACTCACCCAAGTCATCCTTGTATAGCCATTGATTAATAACATAAAGTAATATTCTCCTTGAAGGAATTTAGGCATTGTTGGTCCGCAGAGATCAATGTGAAATAATTCTAATGGATGGGAGGTTGGATGTTCTTTTACTTGAAGCTTGTTCTTGTTTTCTTCCCATGAAGACAATGTCTACACACATGATTTGGTGGTTTTATGATTTTTGGCAGATTTCTTACAGCTCTCTTCTAACTAATTCTTACAAGATTTTCAAAGTTCAAGTGCCCCATCCTTCGTTTCCATAGAAAAATTTCATCAACTTGGATCATATAACATTTTTCTTCATTTTCTAGAATATACACATTGCTTGGAGTTCTCACAGCAGCTCCAACAAGTTTTCCTGAATCTTTTCTTCTAATTTCACACTTCTTGGAATCAAATATACATATGTGTCCTTGATCACATGTTTGAATCACACTCAAAAGATTAGGTTTTAAGTTTTCTACAATTAGAACATTTTCATCTTTCATCTTATCCCTAATAACCATTGTACCCTTCCCGATTATTTTAGAGGATAGATTATCTCCAAAATTTCCCTTTCCTTTTTGCTTCCTTTTTAGGCTTAGGAACTTAATTGGGTTACATGTCACATGTTTTAAGAATCCACTATCCATATGCCATAGACTTTGTTTTTCTGTAGCACATGGAGCTAATGAAAACTCCACATCACCCTTCCTTTTCCAAGCTATCCCTTTGTCTTGAAATTTTGAGGTGTCGTCCATAGGAGTTACTAGTTTACATTTTCTAGCAATGTGTCCCTGATTACCACATTTGTAGCATTCTATACTATAAATCTGTAGAGGAGGAAAAGAACTGTAGTTTCTTCCTTTTGGATTGTTCTTGGTAATATTTTATTATAGACAGGAGTATGTGATGTAATCCCTTTCTCCACAAGAGTTTTTAGTTTACAATTTCTAGCCATATGTCCAAAATTGTTACAGGTGTAACAATTTCCTAAAAATAGTTGTTGATGTTTACTTTTCACTGGTCTTTTAAGGATAATATTGGTTCTTTGTAATGGAGAAGCATATTTATTACTTTATTCTCTTTTAATTTGTCTCATGAGTACAACAGCATAACTTCTTTTATTTCCATATTGATTTGTGCAAGAAGAATATCCAGGTTTTTCTTTGTCAAATCCTAATCCATATTTATTGCTTGATGATCTTTGGACACTTAGAATTTCATCTAAAGTCCTTGAGCTATTTTCATACCTTGATTTTATAGATTCTTCATCCAATTTCTTTCTAATGTGCATAATGTCTTATTCAATCCTTTCATATTGTTGTATTTTCTTTTTGAGTTGTTGCTCTAGATTGTTTTCAGTCCTTTCGATTTCTAGAATCTGATTTTTTAAGTTGGCAATCATTCTTTCCGCATCTTTGTTTTTCTCTTCAAATTCTATCATGGGATTTTTTTATTTATTGTACATATTTTTATACTTCTCTAGTTATTTATGAGCATTTATAACTTATGCTTCAAGAGTTGTCACATCTTCTATTTCTTCTACAGATTTTTCAGTTTTGAAACCCATGAATAAGACTTCAGCATATTCATTGTCTTCTTTGGAGTAAATGTTTTTCTTATTTTTCTGAAACTTATTCTTGTATATGATCTTATTATTTTGATATTTCTTATGACATCAAGGTTCATCATCACTATCCTCTTGTTTTGGGTAAGGGCACTTTTTGGAAAAATTTCCAATCCTTCCACAGTTAAAACATTTCAAGGGTAGCCTCCCTTTGTACTTTCAAGTGCCTCTTTCAAGTTTCTTGATGAAGAGATCTTCCTCATCATCTAGGTCCTCGAATTGGATCTTGGATACAGCCTTAAAATTTTCTTCCTTCTTTGATGATCCATTTTGTCTGTTCTCATCTCATAGGCAGTGAGTATTCCAAGTAGTTCATCTACTGTCATAAGTTTAAGATCACCTAGTTCTTATAAAGAAGACACTTTTGAGTTATAATTCATTGGCATGGTTCTTAGTACCTTTTCAACTACTTCTTTTTCTTTAATTTATCCTCCAATGCCTCTAATGACATTAACAATTTCATCTACTCTTAGAAGATATTCTACAATATTTTCTTCCTCTTTCATTTTTAGGTTTTCAAACTGACCTTTTTAGGTCTGGAGTTTGGATTCCTTAACTTTGGAAGTTCCTTCATAGATACATTTTAGTTTTTTCTGAGGTGTTCTTGGATTTTTTTCATTGCATGAATTTTACAAGTATTGATTCTATTAACCCACTCAAAATTGCATTTAGAGCTTTTGTAGTGGCATCATATAGGCTTAGCTCTCCTTCGTATATAGGTACGTCATTTGGTACTTTATATTATGTTTCAACTGTACTCCAAACCTTGTGTCCAAGGAACATTATATGGCACTTCATTCTTACACTCCAGTATGCATAATTATCACTAGTAAATAAAGGAGGTCTATTGGTGGCTAACCCTTGTTTATCCATAGTGATTTTCAATAGGATCTTCCTTCCAGTGATTAAGTTGTAATGAAGGATCCTGCTCTGATATCAATTGTTGTAATATGGATAATATTGAGAGATGGGGGGGGGGGGAATGAATCAATATTGTTAACTTTTAAAAAGTTAAATCACTTTTAATTTATGCATTAAAACACATGATTAACAATAACACACAGAACAAAAATTTATTGTGGAAACCCAATTGGGTAAACCACCAATACTTTCTATTACTGCAAAATTGTGTTTACAAATAGTTTATGCCTTCTTCTACAAACAAGGATGGTATTACACCCTTATTTACCAGCAACTACTGGAAGGAGGATTTGACCCCCTAGTTTTATCAGTTTCTACCAAAAGGATGCTATGACACCCTATTTACCAGCTACCACTGGAAGGAGGCTATGACCCCCTAGTAAGCCTATTGCTTACCCTAGAACTTCCCAACCTCCCTCATATGATAATTTGATCTCTGTCTGTACTTCAATCGATGTGTGAATTGAAAGTGCAGAGACACCTATTTTAAGGTTTAAACCATTGTTTATATACCCTAAAAAATTCGACAGTCACCTACCTTCATCGTGAAGCTCCAGTGACAATTAAACTAATTCAAAATTACTTCTCTGTTAAGTAGTTTTTAACTCTGTTTAATTTTCTAGTCGTGTCCTTTCGCAATATATTTTCCACAGCATCCTTTCTACAACGTTCTATCCGCAACCATCTTGAGACATTGATCCATTGCAAACCCTTTCCTAATCGTCAATCTGACACACATATTTCCCTCCGTAATCATCTTTCTAGAATTTCCTTAACTTTCCACTATTGTATTTCCGCAACAAAATTTCCACGCCATTGATTTTGTGTGGACTCTTTCCTAACCGTCGATTTGAGATAAGATACGGATTGCAGATTACATATTTTTGTTTTGATTTTTCTCAAAATTTCCTTCCGCAACTACCTTTCTACAAGATACTTTTTGTACTGTTGATTTCTTGCGGACTCTTCCCTGGTTGTTGATCTTTACATCAGATGTGGATTGCGGGTTTTCCAAATTTCTTCAAACTACTTCCGCAATTTCCTTTCCACAAAACTTCTTCCGCACCATCGATTTCTTGCGGAGTCTTTCCTCACTGTCAATATTGCAGATTGCGGGTTGCAGGACCACACTTTCCCATTTTGGACCTCCCCAACATTGTTTCACATTTATTCAGAACCGACGATGTGAGAATTGCATCTCAAACTAGATCTAGGAGATAGAACAATTTCACCATCAAAGTGTTTGACAAAAGAAGCAAGAGAAAACAAAGAGACAGAAAATAGATGGAACAGCACATGTGAAAGGTGCTAATTACTTATCATATTATTATCATACATCATTTATAATACAATGGACAAATTTGAGTGGCTCTGGAAGCCAATTGGAGTTGTACATGTGTCAATGTGAGAAATAACCTCAATCCCCCCTAAGTGGACCAATGGAGACCCAACTCAGCCCAAAAAGACTCGAATTAATGTGTGAGTGTTGGTGAGATGTGTTGGGTCATTAAAGACTCCAAGGCATGCATGGGTGAGAAGATAGAGGAAAGTGGGGTGCTCTAGGTGGCAATAAATGCTCCTATGGGAGCTAAAACAGACTAGATACACCCCTAGCGCAATTAGTCAAACCATGGGCCCACAAATCAAGGAGTTAGCGCTCCAATACATTAATAAGGGAGAACATGAGATAGGTTGACCAAACTAGACATTGTTGTAGGTGTGAACAGGCCAAAATAACCAGATATATTGCTGGATTAACTCACCTAAGTCTAAACCATAGGACATCAATGAAATTTAGGAAAATCAAGTTATCCTAAGGTCTAAACTATATACTAAGGATGTATTACTGATCCAACACCCTCCCTTAATCCAGAAATAGTACAATTTAGTGATTTTGAGGCCTTGGCAACTAAGGCACATGTCACCTTTTACAAATTTTATTAACCCATGTAACAAAGGTAAGGAGGAAAACCTCATGGGAAAAACCTCCCCTCAAAAATGAATTGTGAAACAAAAACAAAATATGCATATACTTCCAAAATAAAAAATGTTTGGAGGAATCTTCTTCTTGGGAAGAAGTGGAATGTGTTAAATCAACTCAAGAACAACTGTATGATGAATCCTTAGACCATGTAGAACAACTGAAATGCACTAATGGGAGAGAAAATGGTACTCCTCATATTTGAACTTCGAACCACCAGGAGAGTAATTCGAACCAAACAGGATGCCATGTGAGGAATTCGAACCACACAAGATGCCATGCCTGAAAGAGACTATAAATGCTTGAGAATAGGTGACCCCAAGCGAGTCATAAGGATCTTGAAGCATCCACTTCGAATGAAGGTTGTAATCAGCTGCAAGAATGTGGAACAAAAGTCCCAAATGTGCCATTGTGATGGAAAAGGCTTCTCCATATTCATATGAACTTGAAGGAAATCTACTAGTGATGATGGAGGAAACATATCCATTTTTTGAACCAATACTCTCATGTGAAGAAAACCCATTTTCTAGAGAAGTCTCGCTATGGACATCAACTATCAATACATCTTTCCCATTCGTAACAAAAGACATAGAGGAGAAGGGTGAAACTAAATCTTCAGAAGTAGTGATGGTAGCAACTCATATGCTCTCTTCATGAAACATAGCTTCTTGACAAGGAGAGGAAGCCACAGAGGAAGAAACTTGAGCTGGATCATTTGCTGAATCTTTGGCTACTTCTTCTTCTTCACTTTGAACAGCTTCTTGAGAAATGGATGAGGCCGAGATCATAGGAAGAACACATAAGGAGGTGCCCATTTTCTTGCTCTCCATATAGCTCACATATTCTTCTTGCATGCCAATAGCTTCATCTATATTTCTCCAAATATCGAATGGGTAATCAGCAGAATCAAGTATGTAGCGCATTGTAGGAGGTATAGCTAGACACATAGTTCCATAGGCTCTATCATTGCCATTAAGCCAAGAATCCTTCTCTTGACAGGACTCTGGTTCTCTCACAACACCAATGGACACATCATAGAGACATTGCCTCTTGAGATATGCACACATCTTTGACTTCCATTTAGAATAATTGAATGGGGAAAGGAGAGGAACAAATTTCAAATCCATGAAGTTGTTGTAGAAACCTACAATGAAAATCACTCACCTAAAATGGAAATATGCCCTAAACGGAAACTCAAACCTCACAAGATTTTTTTGCAGCTCCAGCTAGCTCTGATACCATGTGAGAATTTCATCTCAAACTAGATCTAGGAGCTAGAACAATTTCACCATCAAAGTGTTTGACAAAAGATGCAAGAGAAAAAAAAAAGAGACGAAAAATAGCTGGAACAACACATGTGAAAGGTTCTAATTACTTGTCATATTATTATCATACATAATTTATAATACAATGGACAAATTCAAGTGGCTCTGGAAGCCAATTGGATTTGTACATGTGTCAATGTGAGAAATAACCTCAATCCCCCCTAGGTGGACCAATGGAGACCCAAATCAGCCCAAACAAACTCGAATTGTTGTGTGAGTCTTAGTGAGGTGTGCTGATGGGTCCTTAAAGACTCCAAGGCATGTGTGGGTGAGAATATAGAGGCAAGTGGGGTGCTCTAGGTGGCAATAAATGCTCCTATGAGAGATAAAACAGGCCAAATACACCCCGAGTGCACTTAGTCAAACCACAGCCCCACAAGTGAAGGAGGTAGCACTCCAATACATTAATGAGGGAGTACATGGGCTAGGTTGACCAAACCAGGCGTTGTTGTAGCTGTGAACAGACCAAAATAACCAGATATATTGCTGGATTAACTCTCCTAAGTCTAAGCCATGGGACATCAATGAAATTTAGGTCTAAACTATATACTAAGGATGTATTACTACTCCAAAATCAGATTTCCTCCCAGGTTTACTCCTGACCTTCGATCTACGATCAAATTCAGATTTCGAATCATCACTTTTAATTGTGCGGAAATCAATAACCACCATTGATTTCCTTTCGGATTCAATCCTAACCTTTGATCTACAATGAAATGTGGATTTGTGCTATAGCATTGTGGATCACTCTACAGCCATAGATCTTCTGCGGAATTTCTTCTAACCGTTGGATCTATTCATGTCACCTCTTCCAAAAAGGTACAGGGTTTGACATGTCATCCCAGGCTCCAGGATGGTGACTTCTTATGGAGTCCAAACACCTACAACCCCCACAATACCTTTGATCTATGTGTCGAATAACCATAGTGATGCTAGTGCATATAAACACTTACAAACTGAAACATACTGCCAATGTCGGATAAATCCCAATTGTCAAATCAATTTTTACTGTTGATCACCTAATTAGACGCTTTTTTAGTCTTCGTAATGAATTCTGCTATAGATCCTCATATCCTCTGCCTCTTGCATCGATCAACTGCTACTCGTCGAACTACCATCTGTTGTAGATCATTGTCTCCTTTTCCTCTTGCGTCGATCGACCGCTACTCATCGAGCTACCATACAGATTTGTAATTCCTTTTTCATTACTAAGCTTCTTTGACATCAATGACAACCATTTTCAACACCAATCAAACCCTATCTAAGTAGTGTAAGCACCAACACTTCCATTCATCCCTGTATATTCTTATTTTTAGGATATGTTTTCAATTTTGTGTAGAAGTTGGTATAGTATTAAGATAAGCATTTCCCGTCGTCATTTCATCTACATTTGGTCCATAATAAGTTAATGATTCTGCTGTGGGTGTGACCTCTGACAAGGAGGAGTGAGTAAAGGACCCATCACAGTCACTAATCATATTCAAGACAACTAATATGTGACTTTAGTAGATCCTTGCTTACCATCTACTATGCCTAAAACATAGAACATAAGTAAAAATAGATAGTAGAGTTATAAAATGTGATTGAAGTTGCCCTAGTCTTACCTATGAAAACACATAAAGATGGAAGCATGTGGTTATATATATATTTATAGTTAAATGTTTATAACAAGGCATTTAAGGAGCGTTGGGTTAACTGTCCACTTCATCACCTTTTATTGACTTGAGTATCCCAAGATCATATAATGGAGAGTTGGTTATTTCTTGCAAGGGTTGATGAGCTTAGTTGGAATCTAGGTGGACCATGTTACATATAATGGAGATTTGGTTATTTCTTGCAAGGGTTGATGACTATCATGTGTAGCATTAGGAGATAAAAGTTGATCTTGGATTCCTTGGAGTATAGCACCCTGCTTATGTGGATGTTTAGGGTGATTTTCATATGGGATTAAAATGAGTTTGAGGTTATCAAATGTTGAATTTATTCTTCATATATACCTGGGACAGTGGAAAATGCCCACCTATACTTTTTTACACAAAATTTTATAGTTGAGTAGATAATAATGTTATTTTGGACAAAATTATGGCATTCTTCATGCTTAAAATTTATATTAAATACTTTTATACAAAAACAAAAAATGGTTTTAGTTTTTCACATTTTCTAATGTTTTGTCATTATTCATACTTAAAATGTTATTTTGGACAAAAAAATTATAGATTTCATTCTTTACTTGACTATTGAATGCATAATATGGAATCATTCTTCATACTTTTAAATGTTGAATTTTTTTTGCATGATAATTAAACCACATGCAGAGAAATTATATAAAATCAACACAAAAAGGAAACGCCCTTCATGTTAATATAGCTCTCAAAGATACAATACATTGTTTTTGCATCTTTCTACATGTTCTCAAAACAATTGTTTTGTTAATTGTTGTACTTTTAAATTTGTTCAACTAGATTAGTATTGATGGCCCTAGGGAAGTGTGTAAAGTATAGTCCGTAGGTTTTGAGTAATTTGGTCACAGTGTGAACAAGGTTGTGACGAAGCGAAGACAAAATGGGTCAGATCTAGAATTTTGGGCATTTTTGGGGGAAACATTAAACATATGCGTTGAGTTAGTTAGAAAAGTTGTCCACTTATGGGTAGTGGGAACAGGATGTAAAATCAGCCGTTAGAGCCTACAAAAACTAAAAATGGTTGGGATTTAGGAGAGGGTGATATTTTTTTTGGTTCAGGTGGAAAATAGGAAAAATATAGTCAAGTGTGAGAGGACAATGAGTGACAGTCCATCGCATGGAGCACCAGGGAGATGAGAGGACAAGGAGGGACAGTCCATCGCATGGAGCACCGACGGTTGAGAGGACAAGGAGGGACAGTCCATTGCATGGAGCACCGGCGAGATGAATTCCATGCGACTTTAGAAGAACCATTGTTAATGCCTGGAACAACAGTTGGAACATAACAAGTATGAATTCTGAACCACTATACCCTATGTTGCAGACATGAAAAGCAATAAACAAAATGGAGTGGAAATAGGAAACACATTTTACATGTAAAGAAAGTACTTATTGGGAAAAACAACAACACAGGAATCTCTGCTGTGAATGACAGTCTTCCACTGCAATTTATTCATACACAGGTATCAAGTTTTACAAATGGGGACCTCAACCTAGGATTGTTTCCCAATCCAATTCACTAACCTCTTTCTCCCTCTATCGGGAGCATTTTTATACAATGCTATTGCTGAGACTACAGAATCAAAAACTGCTACAAGTTGTCATCCAGCGTTAACAGTGCAAAGAGTGGAATATCGCCACGTTTTACAGATATGCACGATAAACATCGTGGCACTGGCTGTCGCATTCGGCTAGAATAATAGTTTTGACGTATTTGGCTGCCACGATGAATGATAAGGATGATGACTCCCTCTTTTCCTAGAACATGTGTTTCCATCGGGTTCAAATGTAGCTTTCCGCATGGTCACACGCTGGCAAAGTGGTTAGTCTCCCTCGTTGGTCCAGTCAAGTCCGCCACCTCCTTCCTCGCTGGTTAATATTGTTATACGTGGGCTCCAGAGGAAGGGTCGTATTGCTTTTGGCTGAGACAGACCTGTGGGGTGGTCTATCATTCTTGTACTCCTCACCGTTGGTGAGGTGAGCGCTCCCATAGGCACCAAGGTGTAGAACCTCTACACCAACGCTATCACCCTCGTCAAGTGTACTTCACAATCAGAATGATGATGGATTTGAGCCCCTGACGCTCCCACCCGAACAATGTTTACACAGGGAACAATCAATGACTATCCCTCTCCATGGAGGCCTTGGTGGGTGCGAAGGTATCAGGGGTTCTTGGAAATACAATTATGGGAAGTAAGTGTTCAGGCCCCGAGTCGTTGGAGAAGTGGGTATCATGTCTGGGCCTCGATGGCTGGTGTCACCATTGGCATGCAAATACCAAGGTGAAGAGTGAGTGAGGAACCTTCTCACCAACCATCAGCACCCCCAGATGGACAATCTTTTCAAACCAGATCTTGATCATCAAACTCTATCGGGCCTCTACAACTTCATGGAAGAGCAGAGCTTGGCTTCTTTCAGAGATATGTTAGTTCACTCTTGTTGAACTGAAGGCAGGATATATAGGGCTTCAGGATTGATCTTCGCACAGACTGGTCAACATTCCTGTATATTCTATCATCGAGCGTATCTGGTCTCAACATGTGCGAAGGCATGAGACGAGCGATCCTTTACTGGCTAGGGATCTAGTCATCTGGCTTCATTGATCATGGCATTTTACTGTCTACTATGGGGAGCAGTTGTGGACACCATCTGGTACAGTAGATCCATGCCACATACTTCATGAAGTGAACATTCCCATGATCCCTTGTTCCTTTGAAGCGGGAAACAGAATGGTCTCCCGTGTCGTGTTGGTTCTGCCTCGTGTGATCTGTAGATTCGTTGGCTACTCTCCCCATTTTTGTAGGCTAGCTCACATAAAATCCACCTATCCTTTCGTGATATGACTATGCCAAGGGATGATTCCACCTCAGGCGTATCTCAAATGGTGTCGGAGGAATCGGCCAATCTGCATTGGGGCATATTACACGTGTGAATGCCCCCTCCACTGTCATTTCCACACTGGATGGGAGATCTGCACCTCGGGAGTCTTTCTTAGCTATCTAATCAAAGGAATCTTCTGCATCTACCATCCATGTTCCATTCCTCCTGCCGCCAACTTTTCTTTTTTGACCACTGCAGGAAGTTCTGGTCCACGACACGTTCTTCACTGTCGATCGAGATTGACCTATCATGCAGCCATTGATCAGAGTGGGCCCCACTCTTTTTCGCAATGGGAAACTCATATTTTTATCTGCGCTAGTTCACCTTGCGAAATGAACTGTAGCTATAGATTTATATCCTTCTTCATCGTGGCCATTGATCTTTGCGACCTCTACACCTTTTCATGATTTGATATTGCGGCTTTGTCCTCACAAGTATGGATTGTGAAAATAATGTAGGT
The DNA here is from genome assembly GCA_001517045.1 of Pseudotsuga menziesii. NCBI lineage: Eukaryota > Viridiplantae > Streptophyta > Pinopsida > Pinales > Pinaceae > Pseudotsuga > Pseudotsuga menziesii. Next base: position 1,699,331 of record LPNX011000646.1, on the reverse strand, counting down.
CGTAGATTTTCCCCAGACTTCATCTCAACTGTCGAAATCCGCCGGTCTTTAACTCGTTTCACAATCTTGGGTAGAAAATTTGATCGTGCATGTTTGCTCGCATGAAGCGGTTCAGAACCGCTAATCTAACTCCGATCAATTGTAGCCCTTGAATATGGATCATTCCCAATGTTACAATACACCTACCACTTTCCTCATTGAAGTATGGTCATATGAGATTTGAGGGGTTGGGACCCTTACTGAACCTCTGTCGAGCCCTCGAATCAACTATTAAAAATGAAGTGTTAACAAATGGCTCCACGAGGGATGCTATCCTCCCAGCGAGGTAGCAAAGAACCCCTGTAGACCAAGTGCCAAAACCATTGGGCCGCCTTCAGCCTTTCTTGGATATCTCCATTCTGCTTCATGCTACTGATTCAGCGAATTCATGCCATTCTTTGCAAATCTTGCTAGCGACTATAAACCTAAGCTGGTAACTGAAAATAGAAACAAACTGAAAACAGTAATGAAGGAAATGCTTGATAATAACTGAGCTTATTTTCTCCTACCTACTCTACCTAACTTTGTACACAAGTCCAACTAAGTGAAATCAGAATTCCAGTGAATCCAATCAAGCAACTTACCTAATATTATTATTCTTGTATGGTACTCGATGGAAAAAAATGAAACAGATAATGGGAGAAGGAAATGATAAACAAACTGATGTTTAAGACAGAGATGTGACCAATCATTGCCTTCACCCAAACCCTCCATGTATTTGGCCACGGGGTCATAGAAATCATGGCAATCTCCAGCTCGTACTATCACCTGCTCATGGGAAAGCTGCCCATAGCTTCTCACTTCTAGGGAGTCGTCAAGCTGACACTTGGAAGATTGCAGACGAGGACCCAAAGAATATTTCTCTAATGGAATATCCCTCTCTCTGCCCAAAATTTCTGTGGTAAAGGTTTGATGTGCTTTGAGAGGGAGGTCTTCAACTTCTCCATTGGAACCGAGTAAGCATACTTCTTTCGAGCGAGGCAGCGTTCCTGAAAGCAGAGCATCAAAAAAAGTGTTTATCTATAAACCGCTACATCCGTCTTCATTTTCGTATGAGTTTTCGGCTTGCACCACCTCCGTTTCTTTCTAGTTTTGCTCGAAGGCCTTAATCATATGCCGTATCAATTCAAAAGAGGCATAACATAAGGGTAAGCTATCACCTCTAGTGCCCTCATCATCTTTTCTCACTTTGAGCTCCTGAATTTGCATTGCGTTGTGATTTCTTTTATCAGAAGGCGTCGTTTCAACAGCTAGCTCGTCACGTACATTCTGCAGGTATTATTCTTTATATTCGCCGTACACAAGTGCACCAAGATCCTTCTCAAAATCATCCTTAGTTGACCAGGAGCGGGGCAGGTCGCCATCTTCATAGAATAATCCTGCAGGACTGTTTATTTCATCCTTAGGCCGGTCATCTTTCTGCATATCGTGAGAGATCTTTGACGGACCATAGGATTCCTCCCTTTGCTTGTAGGGTCCAACCATTTTGTATGTATCTTTTATTTCACCACCACTGTCCTGATCTGACAACTTCCTGGACATCTTAAGGTTTTCCTCAACCTCCAAACAATCAGCGAACATCTAATGCAGGGTGGTTGATTTTCTCTCCAAAAGAAGCAAGGACAGGTCAGGCAGAAAGGCAGCTGCATAATAGATCTTAGCAACGTTCTCAAGAGGTTGAACTTCCTTAGGCATGTTATAATAAGAGCTTGTGAATATTCTATTAAAACTGGATATGGACTCACCTTCATGCCTCCTCAAAGAAGAAAACTCCAAAAGCATTTGCTCCAATGGCCGACTCTTTCCCCAAAACCTCAAGAATGTGCAAGAAAGCTCTTCCCAATAGTTGATGGACTTGGGCTGCAAGTGCTTAAACCAGACTTTGGCATCCCCTTGCAATGATAGAGTGAACGTCCGCATGTGGATATGATCATGTTCTATCTCAAACAGATCAGAGAAATGCTCAAAGGCTTGTACATGTTTCTCAGCAGTCAAGTTTTCATATTCTTGGTCGAACTTGGGGAGGTACTTGTAATATTTTGTGGGAAAATCGTGGAGGATAGGAGGTAATTGCAGCGGGTTATATCAGCTTGGAGAAATGGGGGAGGCAAGGTCAGGTATGATAGCTAAACTATCGTTCAGGGTTTCATGAATTTCACAGGGGTGTCCTTTGACATCGGGCCCCTCCGGATGAAGATCTAGGCCAAAATCAGATGTACAAGATGACGCAACGCTTCGATTTGTAAAGAAGGATATACAGGTATATATTCATGGCTCTACTTAGGATGAGCTAGGCCATAGAAGGCTATTTTAATAAATCTGAAACAAGATAACAACAAACTTACAAGGTAGGATAAGGCATCCTGGAAGAAATGCGGACTCGAGTGCTGGGATCTTTCGCCGTGCATTTCTGAGCTTTATGAGGGGTATATTTTCCAGGTGGGATCGGCCAACTTTCCTCAGTCATCATATTTTCTGGATCACATCACCAGTAGAGTCGCTGAAGTCTGAATCCTTCAAGAGTGGAGTCGCCAAGTGAAAAGTGCTCAACCTTCTTGGTGTCTGGCCGATTGTTCACCATCAACAGCCAGATCTAAATCTTTGTTGTTCTTCCTAGGGAGGATCTTCAAGTTCGTCCCTGGCAACGGTGCCAGTTTGTTAGCACCAGGATTTTGGGCCCCCAAGGTCGAGCGAGGGGAGGCCCATACATAGGTATCAAGTTTTACAAATGGGGACCTCAGCCTGGGATTGTTTTCCAATCCAATTCACTAACTCCTTTCTCCCTCTATCAACAGCTTTTTTATACAATCCTATTGCTGAGACTACAGAATCAAAAACTACTACAATTCGCCATCTGGCATTAACAATGCAAAGAGTGGACTATCGCCACATTTTACAAATATGCATGACAAACATCATGGCGCTAGCTATCGCATTCGGCTAGAATAATAGTTTTGACGTATTCGGATGCCACGACCAATGATAAGGATGATGACTCCCTCTTTGCCTGGAACATGTGTTTCCATTAGGTTCAAATGCAGCTTTCCGCATGGTCACACGCTGGCAAAGTGGTTAGTCTCCCTCACTGGTCCAGTCATGTCTGCCACCTCCTTCCTCGCTGGTTAATATTGTTATACGTGGGCTTCGGAGGAAGGGTCGTATTGCTTATGGTTGAGATGGACCTATGGGGTGGTCTATCATTCTTGTACTCCTCACCTCCGGTGAGGTGAGCGCTCCCACAGGCACCAAGGTGTAGAGCCTCTACACCAACCCCATCACCCTCGTCAAGTGTACTTCACAATCAGAATGATGATGGATTTGAGCCCCTGATGCTCCCACCCAAACAATGTTTACACAGGGAATAGTCAATGACTGTCCCTCTCCATGCATGCTTTGGTGGGTGTGAAGGTATCAGGGCTTCCTGGAAATACACTTACGGGAAATACTCATATGCATTACTAAGCCAACAATACATGGAATTATTTATTGACTTTCATTTACTTATATGCATTATTGTGGGTGTATAAATGTGATATGTAACTTTTGCAATACAACTCCATGTAAATAAAGATACATTTCTTACTAGAAAATAGAATTAATTGAGAATGAGTGCTAGGTGGACTATTCAAGCTCACGAAATATGAGTCATAGATGAATGACTTTGAATACACAACTAATCTTGAAAATTAATATGTTTATTGATAATTAATTTGTAGTTACATTCAGACATCAATCATTAATGATCAACTAGCACAATGACATATACAAACCTCAACTAAAAATCCTTCAAATATGTTTAAGAATCTATCTCTTTTACATTTAAAATCAGTATAATCTTCTCCTCCTTTTGGTGAAAGTCATCCTCAACCATGGTTAGTTTTTTTATGGTTGGTTGGAAACTTATAGCAAGTCATGGAGTCTATAGACTAGAAAATATAGAGAAAGTACCCCTCCCTTGTGTACTACTCTTCAAAGAACCTTTCTTCGACTAGATACTCTTGGTGTTGGTTCTCAAAGGCCATCCATTTACTTTGATCCACACTTGACATATTAATGGACTAACTTACCCCGATCATGTACTTTCTTAATGGACTTCCATTCAACAACTATTGATGAAATAGGAACTATATATGATCACTAGGGAATACATCCATAAGCAATATATCTAGGTTACTTGGGTAGATTCCCCATAGGAGTTGAGCCCAAGATGATTTTCTATGCATAACACTTCATGGAGTTGAAAGATGATCTTATCGTTAGACTAGCTTATACACTCTACCACTACATGCATGCACTCAAGTTAGTACCTCTAGGCTAGTTCTAGGTTTATTCACCCAAGTTTCAAGTGGAGACAAATTACCACCTTTTAAAAGCAGATAAGGTGTTTCAACTTTTACATGTATAGGAGAACAAGAAAAAGAGTCACTTCATTTTATGATTTTTGCACTTCATTTGACATGGGAGGTCGGTTTTGTTTCCTCTATCGAGAGTCCCAAAAATACTAGGCTTCGCCCTCTTTATACACTTACATTAGAGGTTCTTAGCCCGAATGCCTCAAGCTCATATCTTTCTTACTTAAGCCACCTCCTCCACTAAACACCATTAGGATGATCACCTTCTTCTAGTACTACATTGAGGCACCAAGAGGCAAGCAAAGAACAACAACATATAAACTTCCAGGCCAATGAAACAATACAAGGGAGGAACCTAACCTCCATCTATGGTATCATTGCAACATCAACAGTAATCCTCTTGTTTACAACTGATTTGATCAACACCTCCACCCCCTAGGGTTTGTATGGAGAGGGGTTGGATCTATTAGGCACATAAACATCTCAAGTCTGTAATCCAAAGTCATGTCTCACTATTGGATTTTGTACATAGATATTAGACCGTATAGCTTAGATCTATTTCTTATAAATGTTGCTTTCACAATCCCACTATTTATTGATACTATTGTACCTAGTAGTCCTAAGTGTGACCTATTCATGGTCACTATATAGTTTATTAATAAAAAGTAATTTTATCTTATCTTATCTTATCTTATGTTAATATGATTTCTGTCCATTTATGTTATCTTATATTTCCTATATATTAATCTTATTTAGTAAAGCAATCTTTTTTATACTTTTGTGTTCTCAAATATAGATAGAGAACCTCTTGTATTATAACATGCAATTATTTGTCCAACCTTACTAGATTAAATTCCTATATAATATATCTCAATGCATTATTGTTCTTAAGATTCATCAAATTATGGATTTCCATAGATACATCATGATTTATGGCTTATCTAGATCTAGATCTAGTTCTAATCGAGATAACATTTCCTTTTGAATGCTTGAATATAAAATATTTATTTGGAGTAATAAAAATAACTCTGATTAAGGAAATAATTCGTCAGATAATTTTTTCTAAATTGAATGGAAAAGTTCCTTAGATTTTTTTTCAAATTTAATGGAATATATTAAAGAATTATATAAAAAAACTAAATGTCATTGATTTCACTAGTAATAGAGTTTTTCCAAATTAATCAAATATGTATTAAACAAACATGCCCATTGCAACACAAGTGTACGGGATCAATATCCTATAACTTATGAAAGAATTTAGTTATGAAAGAATTTAGTACATCTCAAAGATGAAGGTAAGAATATGTGGCTTCAGTGAAAGTTTTGAATCTTGTTGTCATCTTGCTAACTTATGGATCACTCAACGATTATGAATTTAATTGCCAGAAAGTTATGGATTCTAAAGTGTATCCATTGTGCAACTATTTCAACCTTAGCTTTGGATGATGAAGCATGACATAATATTGCCCCTTTTGGATGGAAAAACAGTATTTAACTACAAGCTATTTGGACAAGCAAAGACATTATGGACATGAATCCAACACATTTGTGTAACTTTACAATAGGACAAGATGGATGGCTTCCCATTTCATGGCTAGGGTAGCATATTACCCACACCTTCATGTCTACATCCACTTTCACTATTTTGAGTTTATTTTTCCTCTAGGTTGGAGAGAATTTTATTGTCATTAAGTTCTTCACCTTTCTAACTATATTTTAGTATAGTTAATTAGTGGTTGTTAAAAAAATGCATCAACTCAAAGATTAGTTTGAAACATTAAGAATTTTCATATAATTTGATTTATAAACTTATTCCCTACTAGCATAAAAATATGTAAGAGAGCTAGAAACACATCTTTAATCTGTTTTATTTCTTTTCTGTGAGGTTGTTAGGTTGTCATTTGAAAGGAGTTCATAATAACATTGAAAAACTATTATCTCTACTCTTTTGTTTTGTTTATTTATTTTTTAACATTAATATATAAAAATATTTTTTATTTTTAACATCAATATATAAATGTAATTCCATTTTCAAATTGTATGAATAAATATTTCTACACATTACAACTAATCACTTCTTTTTTTAATAAACTTGGTTTATAAATATAAAAACTACACCTCTTTCATAAATAAAATTAACAACTTCTAACTTTTTATTTACTTATCGTTTGATCAAAATGTAAGCAAGATTTCAAAGATGTTACGTTAAATTTTTATAAAGTGGATGCATGTTTCAAAATAATATTTAGAATAAGTCACAACTTACAGCACAATTAATTAATTAAAAGAAAAATAAATAATTAAAATAGAATTTTTCATTTTATTTAAAGAAAAACTAACATATAAAGAATATTTGAATGATAATGACTCTAATAACATTTCTGTTTATATAAAATAGTATACATAGAATTGCATTATCTTTGTGACTATAAGTGCATTATTGATTCAAACCATGATATATGATTAAACATTATTTTTAAATATATTAATATTGATAATAATAAAAAATTCTTATTATGTCAACATTAGAATAGAACTTCTTAATTCACCACACACTTTATTTTTGGCATAATGGTTTGGCACATTTGAATCTAACAAGCCCTAATTATGTAGGGAATCGATATACCCCCAAAAAGCGTTGGGGCATGTTTGGGGGCACCACCCAATGTTTAGCTCTCTCCCATACTATAAACATAACAAACACTCCCCAAAATCCAATCCCTATTCCCATCCCCAATGCTATCAATGACATATTTTCATTGACATGACTTAGCCATCCCACTCTTACATTACCACTCTTAGTATCATTAGAGTTAACTTTTCTCACTTGCCTTTCATTTTCATTGCATGAATCTAAAGGACAACCCGATAAACAATGATTATTTTGAAATGAAGATACACTGAAAGTAGAAAATTGTGTTCCCGTTGGTATTCGCCCACAGAGAATGTTTGACGAAACATTCAGAAAGGACAACTCATATAATTTAGAAAGCTCTTCAGGAATCGGTCCACTTAAATTATTTTTTGCCAGGTCCAACTGCTCCAAAGTAGATATCCTACCAAGAGATGTAGGGATTCTCCCTTCCAATTTATTCCCAGATAAATTCAACAATCGCAAGCTACTCATGCTTCCTATGCTTGCAGGGATTTGACCAATAAGATTATTACAAGACAAATCAAATATAGTGTTTGCAGGCAACAGATATGATAGAGTATAATCGTGTTTTTTTATGACGATTTTGATTTCAATATCATCTAATTTGCCACCATTTGATACATTTGCAAATCCAGAGAGTCTCTCAAGATGGGTTGGTATTCTTCCACTAAAATTGTTGTTAGAAAAGTCTAACAAACGCAACATAGTTAGATTTGTGATTTGCTCAGGAATACAACCATGCAGATTATTATATCCATTGCTTAAAGCTTTTAAGCTAGAAAAAGATGTGAAGTACTGAGGAATCTTTCCTGTGAATCCATTATTCCTTAAATCCAATAGTTGGACTTTGGTACAATTGGCCAAAGATGTGGGTAGTTCTCCAAATAATTTATTAGAATGTGTAGAGAAAAATACCATAGAACTGCAATTTCCAATGCCATTAGGAATTTGTCCCTCCAAGTTGTTTTCTGATATATCTAATTTCACAAGATTAACTAAGCCTCTAATACTATGAGGAATACTCCCAGAAAGATTGTTATTATATATGGTTAATTCAAATAAAGACTTTAGTTGACCTATGTTATATGGGATATGCCCTATTAATTTGTTTGAATCCAAATATAAGTAGTACAATGAATTAAGCTTTCCTATGGCTTCAGGTATGCTGCCAGTGAGTCTATTTGAGGAAAGATTTAATGTAGTTAATTGAGTCAAATTGGCAAAGGCTTTAGGGATGCTGTCGGTGAGTCTATTTGAAGAAAGATCTAGTTCAGTCAACTTAGTCAAGCTGGCAAGGGTTGCAGGAATGTTACCAGTGAGTCTATTTGCAGAAAGATCTATTGTAGTCAATTGAATCAAATTTCCAAGGGTTGCAGGGATGCTGCCAAAGAGTGTGTTTGAAGAAAGATTTAGATCAGTCAGCTGAATCAAATTGCCAAGGGTTGCAGGGATGCTACCCATAAGTCTATTTGAAGATAGATCTAACATAGTCAAATGAGTCAAATTGCCGAGGGTTTCAGGGATGCTCAACGTGAGTCTATTTAAAGAAAGATCCAGTATAGTCAACTGAGTCAAATTGCCAAGAGCAGCAGGGATGTTGTTGGCCAGCATATTTGAAGAAAGATATAGATGAGTCAACTGAGTCAAATTGCTAAAGGATGCAGGGATGCTGCCACTGAGTCTATTTGCAGCAAGGTCTAGTATACTCAATTGAGTCAGATTGCCAAGGGCCGCAGGGATTCTACCACTGTGTAAGTTGACGCCTAGATCCAGGTACTCTAGTCTCTGTAGGAGGCCCAACTCTACCGGAATAGAACCACTGAGCAAATTCCAACTCAGGTCAAGTACTCGCAACACTTTATGCCGACCAAACTCGACTGGAATTGAACCAGTCAAATTATTTTGAGAAAGATCCATGGTGCTCAGCTTATGCAGCATGCCCAATTCAAATGGAATAGAACCGTTGATGCCATAATTGTCGCTCAGGTCCAATACTTGCAACGCTTTAAGCCTGCCAAACTCAAGGGGAATTCTTCCAGTCAAACTATTTCTAGAAAGATCCATCGTTCGCAGCTTATGCAGCAGGCCCAATTCGACCGGAATAGAACGATTGATATCTAAGTTGTCCCTCAGGTCAAGAGCTCTCAACGCTTTGAGCTGGCCAAATTGGGGTGGAATACTTCCAGATAAATCATTACAAGACAGGTCAAGAGCTCCCAACGCTTTGAGTTGGCCAAATTGGGGTGGAATACTTCCAGATAAATGATTACCAGAAAGATTGAAAGTACGAAGTAAAGACAGATTACCAAGAGACTGGGAAAGGGTACCTTCCAATCCTCCTTCATAAAGCTTAATGTCAAAGGCCACCGCTCCTTTCGTGCACCATCCTCCAGAAAGGTCAATGGCCACCACTCTTTTCGTGCGCTTCCTGCAGCGGATACCAAACCACGAACAGATGTTATCGGAGTTCTGGGCCGTCCATTTGGAGAGCTTTCCAAATGGATCCGATGTTATGGCCTTTCTGAACGATAACAGAGCATCCAGGTCCCTTTTCTCGTGGGTCTCGGCGTCCATTGATGCAGATAATATGAATTCAGTTGGGCGTTCAAAATCAGAATCACGTAATCCACCTGGCATGTGGACTTCGTGATGAGAAGCATGGGAATTGAGAGAAGTTGCTACAGGCAGAGATGCAGCAATGCACATGAGAAGCAGCAATAATGTCACTGAAAGAAAATCCATTTCTCCCTTTCCTTCTAAACAGGTCGATCGAACAGATGGCTGTGAGTTGTGTATTCACAACGGTTCTCATTATAAAGAAGTCGCTTGCTTGCGGAGGAGAGAGATGAAAGGAAATAAGTGGCGTGTGGGGCAGAGACACGTTAGAGGAAAGCGTTGGGAAATGATTATCTTTGACTCCAGACAAGTCTGCTGTCAAGTAAATACCGACAGCTGGCGGTCTTTCGATCATGGAATAAATACCGACCAGAGACTCACATAATGAGATTTTCTCTTTATCAAAGAGATTCTATTTTCGATTTTCTCTTTATCGAAGAAAATCCTCCCCGATTTTCTCTGTATCAAAGAAATTCTATTTTCTTTTTATTGAAGAAAATCCTCCCCGATTTTCTCTCTATCAAAGAAATTCTATTTTCTTTTTACCATGATTTCTTCCACCGATTTGTTACCCTTCCGATTTTCTCTCCACAACTCATTGAAACGGCGATATGTCTTGGAACATATTCTTAGAAAGCATGAGTGGTGTCGTGGAACTTATTCTTTCATTTTCACAAAACCTTCCACGATTTCTTTCTCTGCTATAATATTTTATCAAATTATTTTTATACCTGCCTCAGCAGGTATATTGTAATCGATTGATTTTGACTTTGGTTGACTTTGGTCTATTTTGATGCAGGTTTAAAAAATTAAAATCTGTTTTGTAAAGTATAACTTAGGGATTTGTAAAATATTTTTTTTAATTTTGTTAAAAAAACTATTTTGTCAACAGCTGATTGGTGGATAGAAGCTGATGTCAACATTGGGATTTGGTATCTGGATTTGAGTTGACATGTGTCCACATGACGTCATCAGATGACAAGTGGCAACTATGACATCATCTTGGTGTCAAATTATCCTCGTTCCTCTTCTTCCATTGGTCGAAAGCTCGCTGTATGATCTTCGGAATAATGAACGCATCGACGCCATGGACAGCATACTCGCGCATGCATATGACCATAACCTCCCAAAATACAGTGGTCATGTTTGATCGCACGGATTTCGGTCCTTCTCAACTGCGCCTCCCAAATGGACGTTGCAGAGACGATCCGAATGATACAGCACTCACCCACGACTGCTCGGCTCACTCCATTGAATACAACATCGCTACCAACAATGTCAAGCCGTTGATGGTCATGACCGATACCTGGTGTTCATCTGGAGCCTTTGTGTCTAACGGTACTTTGGTTAGCACCGGTGGATACAACGATGGAGCTAAGGCTGTTCGTTCATTTGTACCCTGTGCTAATTCTGCATGCGATTGGAATGAAGCTGCAGGCTCTAATGGACTTCAGGAGAATCGATGGTATGCTTCCAACTAGATCCTTCCTGACAATACAATTATTGTTGTGGGAGGGAGGCGAGCGTTCTCCTACGAGTTCGTGCCCGGAGGGAAATCTTATTCGTTACCGTTTCTTTCACAGACAAATACTCCCAATGTGGAGAACAATCTCTATCCTTTTCTCCATCTCTCCTCCGATGGAAATCTCTTCATCTTCGCCAACAAGGATTCCATCTTATTTGATTACAGAAAAAATAGTGTGGTCAAGACCTTTCCCACGATGCCAGGTGGACCCAGAAATTATCCCTCCTCTGGTTCATCTGCTGTGCTGCCATTATCGGCATCTGATGGATTTCAGAGGATAGAAATTCTCATCTGTGGTGGTGCTCCTGACAGCGGTTACACCTCAGCAAATGCTGGGAATTTCGTAAACACTCTTCAAAGCTGTGGAAGAATTGTTATTACAGATCCCAACCCTGTTTGGGAAATGGAGAATATGCCTGCACCCAGGGTTATGGGAGATATGCTCATCCTTCCCAACGGTGAAATTCTCATTATCAATGGAGCCAAGAAAGGGACAGCAGGTTGGGAACTTGCAACGAATCCGGCTCTTGTGCCCTATTTATACAGACCTAATGCATTGGCAGGGCAGCGATTTATAGTACTAGCAGCCACCACTATTCCCAGAATGTATCATTCGACTGCAAACGTATTGCCTGATGGAAGGATTTTTGTTGGAGGCTCGAACACTCACGTTGGTTACGTTTTCTCTGGAACGACGTTTCCAACCAAGCTTCGTCTGTAAGCATACAGCCCTTATTATTTGGATGAATCGTACAGCACCTCTAGGCCTACTATCGTTTCCCTGTCTAATCAAGATTCTGTAACCTATGGGACAAGATTCACGGTTCAATTCACTGTTTCAAATTATGATGCCAACAATATTGAGTTCAACATTTATAGTCCATCATTCACAACTCATGCATATTCCATGAATTAGAGGTTGCTGATGCTTGCCTCAACAAGCCCAAAGCGAGTAAGAGGAGTATATATCGCTGTAGTTACAGCTCCTCCAAGATCTGCTGCAGCACCGCCTGGATACTACACGTTGTTCATGGTCAACAATGGAATTCCAAGCGTGGCCAAATGGAGGGTTCCAAACTTACCCGCCCACGAAGAAGGGCCATTAAATCCAGCAACTGGAAAGGCCGTCTCGTTGCTTCCAGTCAAAATATCGTGCATATAAAACACCATATTAATCTCACTTTCAGCCGCAGCAGCGTGCAGGGAGACGATAACGAGGGTGGCGGTGGCAATAGCCAGAAACAAAAGCCTGGAATCCATGGAACAAAATGCAAGCTCTTACAAACATTGATCGATTAGCACGTCGTGTATTTGTGCGTTCGAATATTGCACGACTCGTGTTCAAATAGGTTAACACAAACCAGAGACGACAAGTCGCAGATTCCAGATTTTACTTGACAACTTTGTGCATATGCTCTTTCTTTGTCATGATTTGCTTGTATAAAACGTAGAGTGTCTATAATAATAATAATGTAACAATAAGTGAGATTAGGTGTATTAGGTGTCATAAAAATAGTGTAACAATGACTGAGATTAAGTTACAAACTTAATTGTATTTTTTTAAATGTTCAGATAAGCTTTTATGTGAGATTTGGGGTGGACAATGGTCTATGCTTTTTTATCTATGGAGGAGGATGAGACAAGTGTACTTTCTAGATTGATTCAAAGGCATTGTTCAAAATTCAAAATAAACAATTATAAAAAATGAATATAAACAATAACTGGTTGCTAGTTGATGAATGGATAACTGGTAGCAATGCATTGATAACTCATAGCTGGTGAATGGATAACCTACAATTCATGGCAAATAAGTAAAAGAATGCTAGATAAAAAGATTAATAATATAAAAAATAATTGATACTTGATAAATGGATAAGATAAAAGCAATAATGTTAATGATAACATGTAGCTAAGCATGGATAACTAACACTGGAACCCCCGTTTAACTAGAAAATTATGAAGAATAAAATAATATTACCAAACTGTCTTCTTTTTATAAGTATCACTCAACCATTTGATCTCTATTTATATAGTCTAACCACATAGTTTATACTTCTAAGAAGCTTTTATTTTCAATGATAATAAGTGATAAGAATTATGTAATAAAAAAATTATAAATATAAATGACTCATTTCAAAATTTTAATTTTTTTTTTAAATTTGTGATTAGGAAAAAGTTTATTTATTATAAAATTTGTTTATAAATTTTTAAATGTTTATGATTTTTATTTTTTAATGTTAGATTGAAGTTTAAATTTTTTTATTTTTTTATCCATAATTATTTAGTTTGAAGTGATAAAAAAAACCATTAAGTCAATATTGTAATGAGGAGAGACAATCGAGGATAGGAATGAGTCACTATCCAAAAAGGTGAAAGAATAGTGAGACATTCATCTTCATTTCAATATTATTGTAATGATTAAAAAAACATATGTATGTTAGGATTCACAAAAATCTATATATTTTAAGAAGTATGTTTTAAAGTTATTTTTATATAGAATTAATTAATAATTAGATTTATAAATATTTATGTTGATAGACGTTTTTATTTGAGATTTAAGGTGGATTATCGTATATGTTTTTTCATTTACTAACGAGGATGTTGTCGAGATTGATTTTATGATAATCGTTCAAAATTAGAAATAAACAATTATAAAAAAGGAATATAAAAAATAACTAGTTGGTTAACACTGAAGAATGTTAGGTAAAACGAAAAAGAATATAAAAAAACAATTGATAGTTGATAAATGGATAACACGAAGAATGTCGGTGATAACATGTAGCTAGGCATGGATAGCTCACTGGTTTAACTAGAAGAATAAGAGGAATAAAAAAATATTTCCAAATTGTCTTCCATTCTATATCTATGTTACAACCATTTGATCCCGTAAACCACAACCTATTGTGTACTTATACTTTCTAGAGATTGTATCAATATAAGACAATACACTATGGCACTCCTTCAAAATTCAAAATAAATAATTATATTTTTTTTATATATTCAACCTATTACTATTTTCTTGAAACTTTTCTTAAGAGGCAGGTACTTAGCAACTATGTTGCTATTTCCACTTGTTTATATATTATTTCTTTATTTTCTTAAAATTTGCTATTTTAATTCGTTTTCCATTATTCTAGTTTTAAAGGTTTTTTTTGTCTTAGTAATAGACTTTAGCCGTGTAAATCTTTTATTTTCATTTCTTTAGTTTCACAAAGTTTTTGATTACTTGTTTCTTTGTCTCTTATTTTTATTTTTTTCTTGTTTTCGTAAGTTTGTCATGACTTTTTTTTTCTAGGTATCTATATACTAGTAATTTTTCTAAGAAGATGAGGATGAAAAACATTATAATAAACAATAATATAATTTATAATAAATCAAGAGGATGAAAAACATAACAAGAGTCACTAGGTGGCAATGTCCCCAACTAAAGCAAATAAGGTAAATACAAAAAAAACTTCTAAAAAACAAAGAAGCTAAATAATTAAGGGAATAAAACTTAGGAAAAAAACCAAATAAGATAAACAACTAATCTATACTTATTTTATTCAATTAATTTGACACTAACTTATACATTTTAAAAACCCAGTAATTGTAAAAATGGATAATTTGATTAAGAGCCATAAACACATTTATTTGCATTCATTTATCTATTTTAAAAACTTATCAATTGTAAATTTTTTCAATACACATATTATTAATAATAATTGTATGATATTTATTGACCAACTTGGAAGAGGTGAATTTAAAAGTTAAGAAAAAATTATTTATTTTGTTGGGACATATTATAAGAGAAGTTGGTTAGTTATACTAGATGATAAATCTAAATTATTTAATAAGAAGGGTTATGATTGTTTTGAAATTTGTGAATATATATAATTTGAAAAAGAAAAATATTAATATTAAATGGAAGAGTATGTATTTAAGCTTGTAAATTGGATTGCCATTATAAAATGAAATAAGTTTGCATTGAATTTATGAATGTGTTGAATTAAGTTTGTAATTCAAATGTCATTGCATTTGTAAATTGAATTGCCATTGAATTTACAATTGTGTAAAGGTGTTTGAAGCATTGGTCACTACACTTGTATACATTCATGAATTTGTCAATGGCCTCGTGATCATTTCTCTGGGGCAACCTCCAACAACTCCGATTACAATAATAACATTGTCTTTTTTTTCCATTCAAACTAAAGAGCTATGAAAATTGTTTAGACATA
>LPNX011000646.1:1629623-1661197 GCA_001517045.1 Pseudotsuga menziesii | reverse complement strand
AAACGGATGGTCAGACTGAAATTATCAATAAATTCTTGGAAACTTATCTTCGTTGCTTCTCCTCTGAGCAACAACATCAGTGGGAAAAGTGGCTCCCTCTCGCCGAATGGTGGTACAATACCTCTTACCACACTGCCTCTAAAATGACTCCATATGAAGCAGTTTATGGTCAGGCACCACCAGTTCTTCTTCCTTACACCCCCAGCAATTCTCCGGTTCAGGCAGTTGACGCGGTCCTTCGAAACCGCGATGAGGTTCTTTGCATTTTACGCGAAAACCTTCACATGGCAAGAAATTGCATGAAGCAGCAAGCTGATCAGCACCGTTCTGAGTGCACTTTTGAAGACGGTGATATGGTTTTTCTTCGTCTCCAGCCTTACAAGCAATCCTCACTAAAACTCAAAGGGCGTCATAAGCCGCTCCAAAGTTCTATGGGCCATATAGGATTGTTCAGAAGATTGGGTCTGTTTCTTATAAATTGGAACTTCCGCCTTCTTCCCTCATTCATCCAGTATTTCATGTCTCTTGTCTGAAGAAAGTTCTTGGCACCAACATCAAAGGACAAACTATTTTACCAGAACTGGATAATGAAGGATCCATCTTTTTGGAGCCGGAGGCTGTCCTCAATAAGCGCACTCGTCAGCTTCACTCTCGCTCTATCATAGAGGTCTTAATTCAATGGCATGGAATGCAGCCCGAGGATGCTACGTGGGAACCACTCCTTCAGATTCAACGACAATTTCCACATCTAAAGCTTTGAAGACAAAGCTTTTTCTAAGGGGGAGGGGATGTTAGGAACCCATGTCAATCCTTCTCTTTACTATGTTAGTATATTGTTGTTGGACGCATATGCTTTGTAAGTCGTCCCATAGTAATTGTTGATCCATAGTTTGTGTTATTGTTGTGGGGCACATATGCTTTGTAAGCCGCCTGTAGTATTTGTTGATCCATAGTTTATATTGGCCCATGGTTTTAACCCATAGTATTGGCGCCTATTTTTAGTATATAAGTGTGTGTTGAGGCCAAGGAAGGCACCGTGAAGTTATTTTGTATTGAGCTTGCTCAAAGGAGGTTGCCCCCTCGAAGTGGCCTGCAATTAATATAAAAGTGATTTTGAGTTCTACTGCTATATCATGTATTTTGATTACTTGTTTGCTGCAGGGTCCTCACATCTTCTTGCTCCTCTTGTTCCTCTTGCTCCAAGAGGCCTGAAAAATGAATTATACCTTCCTCAAACCAATATGACCACATATAAAGCAATGATAATCAAATAAACATGAAATAATGATCTGACTAACATTATCATATGATCATAAATAGAGATTCAATCACACATTGAATAATGATTTGGGAAGAAGAAGGACATCACATATTTATTAATCTTGAAAACAAGTAC
Organism: Pseudotsuga menziesii; assembly: GCA_001517045.1. NCBI lineage: Eukaryota > Viridiplantae > Streptophyta > Pinopsida > Pinales > Pinaceae > Pseudotsuga > Pseudotsuga menziesii. The sequence continues at coordinate 1,659,801 of LPNX011000646.1, read as the reverse complement.
AACTATACCTCCTCTTCAAGTTTGACACCTCACGAAACCTTGATCTGGTTCTGCTACTTCTCTTCTTCAAGGAACTCAGCCTCCAAGCTCTGCAACACAAGGAGAATGCTTCTAGGGCAAAGGTGTGGGCAAAAAGAGCTCAAAATTCTCTAGCATAACAATGCAAAGATTCAAGTCCCCCCTCATGGACCTCCCTAGCTCTATTTATATGATTTATGAAGAGTTAGGGTCGAAGACAAAGTAGTTACAACTGAAGGAGTCAGTTGCATAACTACCCAAACTACCCGAATTTCAAAATACGTATTTTTTTGACATTTTCAAGAGGCGTACATGGGTTGTAGAGACAACAGTCATGTGCATGAGGAGGTATACATGGGTTACAATGTAGATAGTTGTGTATTTAAGGCGTACGCGAGTATTATATATAGCAAATCGCGTACATATGTGGGTTTCCTTAAGGAAACTCGCATATACATCAAAAAAAGCTCATTTTTAGGGTATTTCTAGGCATTTTTAGACTTTGGTGTCTTCTGGAAAGTTTTATCTAACAGAAATATCTTTACAACGGTGTAGAGATGAGGTCAAATGGAGTTATATAACTCAAGATATGGATCCTCCATGTTAGGTGTTTTTTTAGTGACTTTGAGTGACTTTCTTGAAGTGTTGTCATGGAAGTGTCAACATGCAACGAAAACATAGGAAAGTGGTCATAGGCAGAGATGTGTCATTTTGAGCTATAACAGATTCCCCCTAATGTATGAGGTTAGAGGGGAAGACAATAGTTGAAATACATTATAAAGGAAACAACAGAGTGCGGAGAGAGTAGAGAACCCAAGATCGAAAGGATCGAACAAAGGTACCTGAAAGAGAGATAAATGTCAAAATCCACACTCACTGGATAATATATATCAGGTCGAGCATGAGTCAAATAAACAAGACAACCAACCAACTACCTATACAGTGTGTTGTTTACCAATGTAGTGGACTGCTCTTCTTCAAGCTTAACTCTTGAAAGGAAAGGAGTATTTATTGGCTTGAAATCCTTCATGTTTAACTTTTGTAGTAGGTCTAAAGCATACTTGGATGATGTACCCTGATTCCAAGATCTGATTAGAAATTTCAAGCCCAAAAATTGACTCGACAATCCCAAATCTGTCATGGAAAAAGCATGTTTCATTGCATCCTTCCAGGAGGAAATTTATTTCTTGGAACTTACTATGATTAGAAGGTAATCCACATACAAAACAATAATAATTAATGAACCATGAATAAGCTTCAAATAGACATTTGGATTGGACTTGCATCTACTATAATCCAATGATTAAAAAAGCCATCAATCTTGGCATACCAAGCTCTGGGATCTTGTTTTATCCCATACAATCATTTATTTAACCTCCACCCAAGAGGTGGATTAGTAAAAAACCTTCTAGCTGCTGCATAGATATCTATTCTTTCATATATCCATGTAGGAAGGAACTCTACACAACCATGTGATGTATCTCCCACTGCTTGGAAGTTGCAATGGCCAAAGCTAGTCTTATGGAGTCCATCTTTTCCACTAGTGAAAAGGCCCCATTGTATTCAATGACTTGGACTTGGGAGAATCCCTTGGCTACTAACCTTTCCTTATACTTCATAGTAGAACCATCGACAACAAACTTTTCCTTGAATACCCATTTGCACTTGACTAGCTTTCTCCTTGGTGGAAGATTGACTAGTTCCCATGTCTCATTCTTCTATAGTGAATGGTCTTATTCCTTCATGTATATTTTACATATTGGATCTTATGATTCTTATTCATATGTTTGAGGGTCTGATTCAACCATTAGATAACACTTTTCAGCAAAGAAAGGATCCTTGACAGAAAGGGCACTCTCAAATTCACATCTAGTTCTTCTAGGATCACTATAATTCCCATCTTGTTCCCAAACTGCATGAATTGTCTTTTCTTCCCACTTTGTCCTTGTAGGTTTGTTAGGATATACAATTAAATCATCATTATCATACATATTAGAATTAGAAAACTTATCAGCCTCTTCACTTACAGTCAAAGGTGGAGGTGGTAAAGAGGACTCTCCAATTTTTGTTGCTAGCATAGGATCTTCTTCAAACTGAACACTCCTTTCAATAAAGGATCTTTGAGTTCTCATGTTGATCATATTATACCATTTGGAATATTCAGAATACCCAAAAAATAGGAACTCTTGAATTTGGGGTTCCAAATCCTTCCTCTTTACAGTTGGAATTCTAGCCCATGCCTTAGAGCCAAAAATACTGAGCCTTCCTCTATTTTTGCTTATGCCCAATCTAAGCTTTGAAAGGAGTGATTCCATCAACATGCTTGTGAGGCACATTGTTCTAGATGTAGGATGCACATTTTATAGCTTCATTCCAAAAATTTGGTGGCAAAGTTTTAGACTCCATCATACAAGTAGCCATCTCCTTGAGAGATCTATTCTTTCTCTTTGCAACGCCATTTTGTTGAGGTGTGTAGGGAATAGAGTGTTGCATATGAATACCTGCAAAGATCACAATATTGAATGAACTTAGACTTGACATACTCACCGCTACCATGATCATATCTGAGGATCTTGAGTTTCCTTCCATACTGGTTCTCAACCAAGGCTTTGAAAACCAATGAAGAGGCAAAAAACTCCAGACTTAAGCTTAAGGAAGTAAACCCAACAATATTTGGAAAATTAATCTATGAAGGCTAGGACATACTTGGATTGAATGATGGACATATGAGTAAAAGGACTACCAATGTCACTATGGATGAGCTCAAGAGGTGCAGAGGTTCTCTCATGACTGAATCTCTCATACTTATGCTCTGGGTGTTTTCCTAGAATGCGACTCTGACAGACTCATTTGGAAAACTTGATATTTGGAAACCCTATGACCATGCCTTTGTCAAAGAAATCTGAAATATATCTATAATTTAGATGGCCAAACCTCTGATTCCAAATTTTGATGGCTTCATTAGCATGAGTGAGGAGAGCAGAGGGATTTGATATGGGCATCAAGTGTGAAAACTTGTACACTTTCAGTTTCTAAGCTTCCTCCCAACAAATTATTTGGAACATTCGAATCATCAAGAGAGGAGAATACCTCCCTTGTAGAAACCATGTGCCTTGAAGCTCTAGAATTAATGATAAAGGAAGGAGATCTTACAGTTATTGCAACCAGGGCATGAAATCTCTCCCTGTCTTCAAAACTTGATCCTCCTTCCTTATTCATTCCTCCTTCAGGAAGGGATATGTTTTTTTCCAAGAGTTGAGTCAACATGTCGATTTGTCTCTTTCTGCAAGACCTCTTAGGATGAAATCCCTTAGCAAAGTATTCGCACTTTCTCATTTAACCTTTATCTTTCTTCTTTTGGGATTTCTTCTTCTTGGAGTTTGAGGACTCCTCATGAGACTTGGACTTGTCTCATTTTTTATCAAGAGGATTATTAGCCTTCTTCTTTCCTTTGGAATCCATATTTGAATCTCCAACAACCAAATATTGATCTTTGGAAGGCTTGATGGTTCCCATCATGACTAATTTGTCTTGCTCCTGGGTTAAGGATTCCATGAAATATTCCATAGAATGCATTGTCCAATTTCGAGATGACAACTTGGTGGCATGGAAGGTTGAAACAAATAATGAGTAGTTAGGGACAAGCTTCAAAAGTATGGACGAGACTAGTTTTTCATCCTTGTTTTTGATACCACACTATTTCAACTACAAAACCAATGCTTTAAACTTGGAGAAATAGATTTGCAAGGACTTGAAGCTTCTTGGACTCAGTGAAATCAACTCATTCTCCAGCTAATGGCCCCTCATTTCATCTATCTTTCCAAATAAAGTTTGAATCTTCTCTGATACTTCATTTGGTGATGTCAATCCATCAAAATGGAAAAGAAGGTCTCTAGAAATGTCGAGACATAAGATACCATACGCCTCATCTATCATCTATGCATAAAATCCAATATGAAATATCTATTTATAAAATTAGACAATACAGTGCAGAATCATCAATGGAAAGGAAGTGCAAGTCTCTCCACAAGAAATCTCATTCGATTCTAATACCAACACCGAATCAGAATGAAGGACGACATTAGGAAAATACTCAATCTTTGAGGACAAATCTTTCCTAAGGGGAAGGAAATGTTACAACAATAATAGCAAATAATTAGGTTATAGTTCCATTAGAAATAGTAATTCAGTTTTAAGTATGATTATGAAGAGAAATGCCTATTCAACATTTGATGGCCAAGCCATATTTAAGGCGGCCATATCCATTGTAATAAATCATATATCATTTTATTGATATTTTATTAATCAACATGAATGTCGGATTCGACTCTTAAGAGGCCAACCTCACTGGATTAAATTCCTATATAATATATCTCAATGTATTAGTATTCTTAATATTCATCAAATTATGGATTTTCATAGATACATCATGATTTATGGCCTATCTAGATCTAGTTCTAATTGACAAAACATTTCCTTTTGAATGCGTGAATATAAAAGATTTATTCAGAGTAATAAAAATAACTTGATTAAGGAAATGATTCCTCATATCAATTTTTCAAAATTTAATGGAATATATTAAAGAATTATAAAAAAACTAAATGTCATTGAATTCACTAGTAATGGAGTTTTTCTAAATGTATCAAAATATGTATCATAACAAGCATGCCCATTGCAACACAATTGTATAAAATCCATATCCTATAACTTATGAAAGAATTTAGTACATCTCAAAGATGATGGTGAGAATATGTGGCTTCAGTGCAAGTTTTGAATCCATTACCGCCTTATTAGCTTATTGATTACTCAAGGCTTATGAATTTATGTGCCAGGAAGTTATGGATTCTAAAGTGTATCCATCATGGAACTATTTCAACCTTAGCTCTGAGTAATGAAGCATGACAAAATATTGCCCATTTTGGATGGAAAAGGAGGATTTAACTATAGACTATTTGGACTAGAAAAGACATTATGGACATGAAGCTAAAATCTTTGTGTAGCTTTACAATAGGATGAGATGGATGCCTTCCCATTTTATGGTTAGGGTAGGATCTTATCCACACCTTCATATCTACATCCACTTTCACTATTTTGAGTTTGTTTTTCTTCTAGGCTTGAGAGAATTTTATTGTCAAAAAGTTTTGAACTTTTCTAACTATGTTTTAGTATATTTAATTAGTGGTTGTTAAAAAAATGCATCAACTCAAAGATTAGTTTGAAACACTAAGAATTTTCATATAATTCGATTTATAAACTTCTTCTCTATTAGCTTAAAAATATGTAAGAGCGCTGGTAACACATCTTTAGTCTCATTTATTTCTTTTTTTTGTGAGTTTGTTATATTCTCATTTGAAAGAATTCATAATAACATTGAAAAACTATTATCTCTACTCTTTTGTTTTGTTGATTGATTTTTTAACATTAACATATAAACTGTAGTTTCATTTTCAAATTGCATGAATAATATTTCTCCACATTACAACTAATCACTTATTTTTTCAATAAACTTGATTTATAAATATAAACATTACACATCTTTCATAAATAAAAATAACAACTTTTAATTTTTTATTTACTTATCACTTAATCAAAATGTAAGCCAGATTTCAATAACTTTGATGTCACATTAAAATTTTAAAAGTTGATCCATGTTTCAATATAATATTTAGAAAAATAAGTAACAACTTACTCAAAGATTAATTAATTAAAAAGATTAAAAATGAATTTTTCAAAAATTAACATATAAAGAATGCATGAATCATATTTTTCAAAAATTAACATATAAAAAATGCATAAATCATATTGAGTTTAATAACATCTATGTTTATATAAAAATATTATACATAGATTTGCATTATATTTAAGACTATCACTTAATAGGTTCTTTATAGATTCAAACCATGAATCATATTGAGTTTAATAACATCTATGTTTATATAAAATATTATACATAGATTTGCATTATATTTGAGACTATTATTTCATAAGTGCTTTATTGATTTAAATGATTAAACATTAATTTTAAGCATATTAATATTGATAAAAAAATATTCTTATTATGTTAGCATTGAAAGTTATAGGACTTCTTAATTCACCACATACTTTATTTTCGGCATAATGGGTTGGAACATTTAAATCTAGGAAGCTCTAATTATGTAGGGAATTGGTATACCCCAAAAAGCGTTGTGGCATCTTTGGGGAACCACCCAATGTTTAGCTCTCTCCCATAATATAAACATAACAACCACTCCCCATAATCCAATTCCTATTCTCATCCCCAATGCTATCAATGACATATTTTCATTGGCAAGACTTAGCCATCCCACTCTTACATTACCACTCTTAATATCATTAGAGTCAACTTTTCTCACTTTCCTTTCATTTTCATTGCATGAATCTAAAGGATACCCCATAAACAATGATTATTTTGAAATGAAGATATACTAAAAGTAGAAAATTGTGTTCATGTTGGAAATTTCCCACAGAGAATGTTTGATGAAACATTTAGAATGGAAAACTCATATAATTTAGAAAGCTCGTCAGGAATCAATCCATTGAAATTATTTTTTCCCAGCCTAATTGCTCCAAAGTAGATATCCCACCAAGAGACGTAAGGATTCACCCTTCCAATTTATTCCCAGAAAAATTCAATAATCGCAAACTACTCATGCTTCCTATGCTTGCAAAGATTTGGCCAATAAGATTATTGCAAGACAAATCAAATATAGTGTTTGTAGGAAACAAATATGACAAAGTATAATCATGTCTTTTGATGACAATTTTCATTTCAATATGATATAATTCGTCACCATTTGACACAATTGCAAATATGGAGAGTCTCTTAATATGGGTTGGTATTCTTCCACTAAATTTGTTATTAGATAATTCTAAGAAGTTCAACATAGTTAGATTTGTGATTTTCTCAGGAATACAACCATGCATATTATTATACCCAATGCTTAAAGATTTTAAGCCAGAATACGATGTGAAGTATTGAGGAAGCTTCCCTATGAATCCATTATTCTTTAAATCCAAGAGTTGCACTTGGGTACAGTTGTCCAAATATGTTGGAAATTCCCCAAATAAGTTATTAGAATGTGCAAAGAAAACTACCCAAAGAACTGCAATTCCCAATGCCATTAGAAATTTGTCCCTCCAAGTTGTTTTATGATATATCTAAATTCCAAAGATTAACCAAGCCACTAATACTATGAGGAATAATCCAAGAAATATTGTTATTATATATGGTTAATAGAGATAGAGAATTTAGTTGACCTATGCTATATGGGATTGGTTTTTTTTTTACCAAAACAGGGGGTAGTTTAATTAGGAGCCGGTAAACAAGCTACCAGGTGCTTCAGTACAAACAGTATTCAAGGGGCTGGTTGAAATCCTGTAAACCCATGGATAGTAGGCATAACTAATAAAACCAGCAAAACAACAAAATTCCCTATAAACCCAGTCGATCCACAGAATCAGAAAAGAGAGACAGAGCAGAGAGATCATGGATTTGATTGATCACCCTTCTATGTTTGAGAGCCACGTTCTTTGAGAAAACGGCCACCAATTCTTTAAGCCAGTCATTGGATACTCTTTTGGAATATGAGACGTGGCAGACGCAGCCTCATTCTGGTTGAACGTGTAGAAGAGCTGAAACCTCGTGAATTCCCAGTAGACAGTCTCGTGGCAACTTGGATTCATGTTAATTATGTTTTCAAAGTGGGAAGGAGCAAGAGACTGACTAGTCCTTGCCTGGGCTAGCCTGTAATCGTCAGAGAAAAGATAAGAATTAGGGGAGGTTACATTTGGTTTCTCTGCCATCCACACTAATAATGCTTCTGCTCAGGTGAACTGCTTTGTTTGCTTCAGCATCAGCAAGACCGTTGAGTCCCCTCAGAACATGATAATAACTTATCTTTTGGAAATTGGAGGCTATCAATGAGATTTTGTGGAGGATCCTTGAGAGTTGGAGATGAGAAGGATATTTATTGAGGATCATCGCTTGGATGATGATTCTTGAGTCTCCAAAGACTGAGATTTTTTCAATGTTATTTCCCCTGGCCTGCTTTAGACCTTACCAGAGTGCCAAGGCTTTGGCTTTGTTATTTGTTTCCATACCTAGGCCCCAGGCATAAGAAGTCAGGATTGAGTTATCAACTGAGATGAGGACCCCCCCCACCCTCCTGCCTGCCCCAGATTTCTTTTAGCGGCCCCATCAAAGAAGAGATAGCTTTCGTTTAGAGAGGAACTCCACTTGAGGAAAGCTCGCTCGTCCAGACGGATTTCCTATTTCTCTGTTTGATCATTGGTATTGTATTTTTTTGTTGCTTTTGCAGGGAATTGAGACATCCACCGTTGTTCATTGTGATTCAGATCTCTTGAATTTTTTAGAGTTCTTTTGGAATCAATCACTTCAGCCAGAAGAGCTTTGCAGATGGAGGCCACCTGGGGGCTGGTTCTTTTTTCCTCTCTAAAGATTCTCCTGTTTCGTTCAAGCTAGATTTTCCAGCAGATGACTTTAGGGGTCCAGTTCTAGGTGGATTTGAGAAGATCTTTTTTCTGAAGGTCGAATGGGCCGTGTCTGGTCCAACCAGTGAACAGATCGTTGAAATTACCCGATGGAGTGACTGTTTCGGGACTGATATTGAGGACGATCTCCCAGACTTCCTTTGCAAAGGGGAAAGTTAAAAGCAAGTGGTTTATGGTTTCCTCCTCAGCAAGACAGAGAGGGCATCTAGAGGGTCCTTCCATCCCTCTCCTTTTAATAATGTCACCTGTGATGATGCTATTGTGGGCTATAGTCCAGCAAAAGAGGTCAATCTTGGGTACAAAGGGATGAGACCAAATGAAATTCCATTTAGCCGGATCAGGGGCTGCATAATGAGTGGCTTGAAAGGTCCTGTATCCTTCTGCAGCAGTGTAGGATTCTGAGAGCTTACCCCAACCTCTTTTGTCTTTAGATCATTTTGTCATCAGTGCTTTCCCTTGCAGAAGATGCAGCAGGAGATTTGCTTCCTCTTTAAGCCCCATGGGGATATTGCCTAAATTCCAGTCCTTCCACACACAGTCCCCTTCATCCTCCCAACTGGAAATATCCCAAAGCGTCTCTATGTTGTTTTCCTTCATCCAAGTTTTTAAATTTCTTGTTCCTGTGACGAGCTCTAGAGGTTGCTCTCCCATGATGGAGTACTCCCACAACTTAATTTGCTTACCGTTCCCTGGGATCCAAAAGAGCGATGGGTTGAAGTGCTCTGAGACTTTGAGGCAAATTTTGTAGATTGGAGATCCTTTTTTGTGGATAGTCGGCTTATCTAAGCATCTTAATATTGGGCCTGGGTAGTACTTTTTCCTCGGTACTTTCTTGCTCCAGCTATCCCGTCTAGAGACTAGATTCCACAGAATTTTCACTCCCATTGCTAGGTTTTGTTTGGCAAGAGTTCTGATTTGCAGTCCCCCTTCCTTGAAGGGCTTTTGAATTTTGTCCCAGCTGACCAGATGGGGTCTGTGTAAGTTTCCTTGCCCTCCTTCCCAAAGAAATTTTCTTATCAGCTTTTCCAGGTTTCCGATAACAGAGAGAGGAGCTAGCAGTATAGAGTTTTGATATATTGGAATACTCATCAGCACTGATTTTATAAGAACAACTTTCCTAGCGAGGTTTAACCAATTGGAGCCCCAATTTTGAATTCGGTTTTTGAACTTGTCAATAATGGGGAACCAGTGGGATGCTTTTGGGCCACCTTTAGACATGGGCACCCCCAGGTAGGTGAAGGAGTTCCAATCGTGAACTGCTTCCATTCCTAGAGTTCTTGCTATCTCTCCAAGATCTCGAACTGAGCAATTCCAGCCATAGATTTTGCTCTTCTGGAAGTTAATCTTGCTGCCTGAAATTTGCTTGTAGATTTCCAGTTCTTGCTTGAAATGTCTTGCTATGTGGAGACTGGCTCCTCCCAGCAACAATGTGTCGTCCATGAATTGAGCATGATTTATTTCTTTTACATTTTCATCCATTCGAATACCTGGCAGCAAGCTTATTTGCTGACTGTGGTTTAGTTGGAAACTTAGCACTGAGGCCTGGATTGCATAGAGAAGAGGAGATAGAGGGCAGCCTTGTCTTAAACCTCTGGAAGCTTGGAAGAAGTCAGTGGGTCGGCCATTAACCAGCGGGGCAATCCAGGGCGAGCTTATGCATCCTTGGACCCAGAGCGCAAAGGCGGGGGAGAAGCCTAATTTCTTCATTACAAGGAAAAGGAAATCATGTCTGACCCTGTCAAAGGCATTGGCTAGGTCAAGTTTTATGATCATTCCTTCTTCTTTGTTTTCAGTGCTTGAGTGAATGGCTTCTTGAACCAGTAGAATGTTATCCTGAATCTTTCGACCTTTGATGAATCCCCCTTGGTTTTCTGGGATAACTTTGGGGAGGACTTTTTTGAGCCTGTTTGCAATAATTTTGGTTACAATTTTGTAGCTCAAGTTACACAGCGAGATTGGTCTGAATCTAGAGGAGTGGGCTGCTCCTTTTTCTTTGGGGATCAGAGTTAGGAAGGCGGAGTTAGTACTCCCTCCCAGCTTATTTGAATATTGGGTATATCTAACCATTCTGAGGAGATCCAACTTGATCGTGTCCCAGCAAGTGGTGAAGAATTTGGCAGTGAACCCGTCTGGGCCTGGGGCACTATCTAGCTTCATACGAAAAAGGGCGATCTTGAGTTCCTTCAAAGATATTGGGGCTGTTAGCTTTAGGTTATCAGCATCAAGGACAAGATGGGGGATCAGCTCAAAGGGATGGCTTGAAGGATTTAGGGGCTCATCATCCAGGGCTAAGAAGAGGTCTTTAAAGGTGGTGAAGGCCACGTTTTTAATATCTTCAAAATATTTTACCAGTGTCCCTTGGTAGTAGATTTCAGACACAGCTTTGTTTCCGGGCCTCTGCTTGCTTGTGAAAGTAAGTGGTATTTTTGTCACCACTTTCGAGCCACATTCTTCTAGATTTTTGTCGCCAGTATTCCTCTTCTAGTCTGCAGGCTTGAAAGAAGGCTTTTTGGAGCTCAGTTTCTTTTGTTTGAATATTGTTCGTGATTGGAATGGTTTCCATTAGCTGCTGGTGGTTTCCAAGAGAATTTTGGGTCTCCATTCTGCTTTGTGTGGGGGATTTCAGTTGCTTGGCCCAATCTTTGAGATCCTTTTTGAGCCTTTTTAGTTTCTGCTCCCAGGAGAAGGATGGGGAGCCAGGGACCGGGGTGGTCCAAGAATCAATGACTATTTGCTGAAAATCTTCTTGGAGGATCCATAGAGGGCTGAATCTGAAGGGAATTGGGCCCAGGTTAGGTTCAGCAGAGAGTTCCAAGAGGATGGGTTTGTGATCAGAGGTACTGTTGGGTAGGATTTTGGATGAGGCCATCAGCCCTGTGGATAGGTAGTCAGAGTGAATTAGGAACCTGTCAAGGTGGGCCGCAATGTGGCCTAGGCCTAGCCTTTTATTTGTCCAGGTAAATTTCCCTGCCGAGGGCTTTATGTCAAGAAGGCCCCAGCCAAGAATAATGTCCTCCACCCATTCTCTAGCTTGATCTCTGATTGGGCAGCCTCCTTTCTTTTCATCAGCAGCCAACGTAATATTTAGATCCCCGGCTATGATTATGTTTCCTGGGTTGTGCAGATTAAGGAAGGATTCCAGAGTTTCCCAACAATTTTGCTTTTCATAGAGAAGATTAGGAACATAAAGGTTGAAGAGATTTACTTGAAGGCCCAAATTAATATGGCGGAGGCTAGTGTAGAGCCAATGCGTGCTGCATTCTTCAGTGATTAGTTCAAAATTGGATGTGTCCCAGAAGGTTACTAATCCTCCTGAAGCTCCCCTTGAGCTTATCGCTTTCCCTTTTCCTTTTTTCCAAAAGGTATTTCCAGCTTGGTAGAGGATCGCTTCCTCCATTTTCGTCTCCTAAACCAAAAGGACGTCAAGCTTGTTTATTCTGATGATGTCTTTCAACGCTTCTTCCTTTGATTTGGAGCCTAAACCTCTACAGTTCCAGGAGACGTAACACATTCTAAAACATCTTGTGGGGGGAGGCCCCTTTGGAGGTCTGTCCTTGCTTTGATCTGGTGCTTATCATAGTAGATAGAGTTTTTTGAGTTCCCTTGGTTATATCTCACAGAGCTTTCTCTTCCCTATGTTTTTTCTTTGACTTGCGGCCTCTGGTGGGATGTATTGGAGTTGCATGCGGGTTGCTAGATTCAGAGGAACCTTCATCGGAGAACCAACCTGGGTCAGAGTCCACGTTAGATGGGTCTTCATTCAGATCTTTAGATTTTGCTTGATCCATATCATAAGCTGGAGTCCCTTTTGGATCTGCAGAATGAGGAGTTTCTGTTTCCAGGTTTGGTGGAGGAGCTTTCTCACTGTCTCGATTGGGGATTTCACCAGGTTCCAAAGGATCTCCCTCCTCAGAGGGCCTTGCTGTTTGCGGATCGGCTTCCTTGTTCAAATCTTCTGTTGTATTCTTTGCAGCTAAGAAGTTTGCTTTTTGGGGTGCATTTGGATCTTGCTTCTGCCTGTTGTTCGTTGCTCATTTTTCTTGAGCTTTTGGAGTCGTTTTACTTTTCTTGACTGTTTTCCATCCTTCAGATTCCTCCGGTTGCTGAGCTTTGGGACAATTTCTCTAGAAGTGTCCATGTTCGTGACAGAGCCTGCATTTGAAAGGCAGTTGCTCGTAGTCCAGTTTTTGGAAGTGGTGCCAAGTTCCAACGGAGAGTTTGATTGCTTTTGGTAATCCAGCCTCTAAGTCAATCTCAACGCAAACCTTGGCAAAGGTGTATTACCCCTTTGGTTCTGCTTTGTCAATGTGTCGGCCAAGTTTATTGCCAATCCTTTCCAGCGATTGAGCATTCCAGCAGTGAACAGGTAGATTCAGGAGGCGCACCCATACTGGAACCTCTTTTGGAGCATCAACGGTTGGATCAAAGTCCGGAGACCATCGATTGAGATATAGTCCCTGAGAGCCCATAAAATACGATCCGCATCTGAAGATGAGGTCGCGGTCTTCTTTGGAGATGAATTCGAAGATGTAGAAGCCGCTTCCTACCGGGTAGCAGGTCACACTATGTTTTAGAAGGGGCCGACAATTTCTTTGGATCCAATCATCTGTGGTTTTGGCCGACGGCCATAGACCCATAAACTGGCCTACCAATCCATGTTCTGCCAATGCCAGAGCAATTTTGATGGGCTGCTCTGCTGGTAAATCTATTTTAGGAATTTCGTCAAGCTTCTTGATAAATTTTGGAATGAAAGGGGCCCCCGGTTTCTTCCCAAAAGACCCAATGAGCCTTCGAAAGGCTTCATCAGCCGAGATCGGCAAGGAGAGGGGGGCATCCCCTCCCCCTGGGGTAGCCATGGTGGCTGCAAAGCTGTGCAAACCCTAAGGACGCCGAGAGTAGTTCGTCAATCGTCCTCGAGCAGCTCATCCTTCGAGCTATCCTGAAAACTTGAATTCATATCCTATATGGTTATTCTATGCTATATGGGATTGTTGGCAGGAAACAACCCTCTCAATTTTTCTACTATGCTGAATAAAATGATCATTTCTCTTATATGATTTAATATAAAAAAATTATATTAGAGTGCCTTCAGAATCTTTGATTCTGAAGGTACTCTCAATTTCAGAAGAGTTAAGAGTCATATTAGAAATTTATGAAACACTTTCATAAATTTAATAAATTAGCAGCTGTTAATCTTGTAATTTTATATATAATCAATTTTTATTATTATCAATTTATGTGATTATATATTGATTCATGAGATTTAAAGTATAGTATGCTAAATAGTTCTTTGGATTAAAATGAAAATACATTTTGAACATGTTACAAATTTGGTTTTGACAAGGTATTTATTATCATAAGTTTTTGTAATTTTTATGATTAGGGTTGATTAATTAATTAAAATATTTTATGTTAACCCTAATATTATATTTTTACATAAGAATTAATCTTTTAATACCGTGTCATTTTTTTCAATTGGTGAAAAGTGTACATATGTCTCACAAAATAGCTAAAGTTCATTTGTATATATCATTTCGAAATATTCATTGTAATATAGTCATAATAATCGAATTTTGATTTAGTGTTTAGTTTTTATATAAGTTTTCCATTTGATCATATTTTGTATTAGGTCATAGGTAATTTGGATTTCATGAGTTCATTTAAAGTTATATTATGTTATCCTTGAATCAATTACATGTATAAATATGGTTTTGAGCGGTTTAATTATTATCTAGAGTTGATCTTGCTACATAGTTGTAATTACGAAACCCTAGGAGACATCATTACTTGTAATGACAACTTCACATCATTTGGTTTATGAGCACAATTTCCTTCCACGTATAATCCTGGTTTATTATCGTTTGATAGTCGTGTTTATGGTACAGGATACGAATGGTTGATTTGATAACATCTGTTCATGAGGATTTTAATATGTAATGATTATTTGAATCAGATGTGTCCACATTTTTCATCGTCCTATCTAACAGCCATATAACATTTATGAATTATTTGATTTCGAATATCTTGTAATGATTTCAAATCACTTCAATTAATTTGATGAATACTTGCAATGGTATGATGGTGAAGTTCTCACACGGGGCAACTAGTCTAGGGTTACTCATTAGCTTCTCCATAATTGTGTGAAGGTTCATAACATGTCTGAGTATTCACATATACCTATTCCTTCAGTCTTTACAACCCTTTCAATCCTTTGTCACAGAAGGAACCGATAATTGAACAGATGGCTCCCTTGAGTCCTTTTGACCTTTCTGGTCCAGAAATGTTAGAATCCGACCCTGAAGTTCTAGCCTTATTAGAGAAAATTAATTGGAAACTCTTCTTCTGGGGTTTTAGTGGACACAACGAAGAAGTTACCAGACAATTTGCATTGTCTTTTGATGGAAATGTTGCTTAGATAGGTGATTTACAGTTAGTAATAGATGAAGAATTCATTGCAAAAGCTGCGAAGCTGGCTTGAACTGGTGAACGCTGGTTCAAAGGGTCACGAATTGATAAGAATAAGTTCAAGTAGTTCCTTCTCCCATTGTC
Organism: Pseudotsuga menziesii; assembly: GCA_001517045.1. Lineage (NCBI taxonomy): Eukaryota > Viridiplantae > Streptophyta > Pinopsida > Pinales > Pinaceae > Pseudotsuga > Pseudotsuga menziesii. The sequence goes on along the minus strand of LPNX011000646.1, from coordinate 1,644,705 downwards.
AAAAGAATATGCACACCTTAAATTCAGTTTTCCTGTGAAATATTTGAGGAATCAATGGCATGCTCCTTTTGAGGTCATATCCAGGTACATTTCTTGTGATGGTCGGTATTCAAATATTCAATTATACCATCTGAGAATTTTAATGGATCTTAAAGGTTTGAATTTGAATTTACCCTACTTTTTACTTCATATCTTACATAAAATGGCTATCATGGTTCAGCGTACCATTGGTAATCAAGACCGTAGTCTTTTCCATCATGGCCTGATCAAAATGTTTGTGCAGTATCAGTTAGATACAGTAGGTAAAACATGGGATGAATTCTTAAAAGAAAATGACTTCGGGTTAACCCAATTTTGGCCTAATTATTCACCTAAGACTCATGCAAAACAAAGAAAGCCTTGTGAAGGAGAGGTAAAAGAAGAAACTGACCATATAAGTGATCATGAGGGGATGGATAAGCTCTGTTTAATTGTTGATAATGAGAAATTTTATACTGAAAACCCTCTTGATCAGTCCAAGAGAGAAAACAAAGTAGGAGAGGGAAGTAAAGTAGTGGTTTAGACGCACTCTGATAAGTCAACGGGTGACTTGTATTCTAAGGTGGATGGAGTATCATAGAAATAGACTTATTTGAAATATAATTTTAGTTCTAGTTTTAATCTCTTTGCTGGAGTTTTGTCGTTGGAGAAAGATTATGACTTGAGTTCTCAAACTAGTATCACTGTTTGTTACAATCTCTGAAAACTTAATATATATTTATATTTCTACATATTGTTTTGTCATTATGCTTTTATGCAATTATACTGTGTTATGATTGTATTTATTATCCAAAATAGTACTATATTTACACAATATTAATGTTTGAATGAGAATATTACTGAATTTGATTTATCAATATTTGTATTGAGAATTCAAATTTTAGTAAAATAAATATTTCATATTTATTTTGATTTCATTTGTATTTTTACAATGTTTTCATTATAAATATCATCTTTTATTCAAATATTTGGTATTGATTATTAGTTATTAATTAATAGAACATTATAGAGAAATTAAAGTAGTTATCTATTTTAATTTTCTGTTGTTGTGCATATTCAACAGATTGATTTAATGATAATGATTTAAATATTTTCATTTAAAACATTATTATCTATCTCTTTGTTTATTGGAATCATTAATTGATAATTAATTTAGTTTTCAAGTTGCTCTCAGCTGAGATAGGATAGCTAGTTAATTTTAGTCTTAGTGTAGTTTATTTTTTTAATTTTAGTTTATATTAAACAGTTGTTAAATAGCATTAGATTAATTTGGTAAAACCTAAAATAGTTTTTAAGTTAAAATATTTGAAGCAAAACCCTAAAAAACTGAAGACTTTCCTTAAGAAATCATTTTTAGGATAACTTAGGTCTTAGAAAACTAATTCTAGGGTTTATTTAGGTAATAATAAGATTAGGATAAATTCTTAATGAATTTTAAATTCTCCTTAAGAGGAAAATTCAGTTGGTAGCAGGACCATAACCTGCGAGATTTTTCCATTTCAAACACACCGAGAGCTGCTCTAAGCTACTTGTGTGGGCTTAATCTCCTTAGTTGGCCTGGGTCAGAAAATCAGGCCAACAAATGGCGCTAGAAGGAGGGCCTATTAATGATTAATGGCAGGTAGAACTAATGATAAAACTTTAACCAGTCAACAACCTCCATTACAATCTAAAGTTAGTAGATCACCATTCATAGAAGCTGTTAGGAGCATCCTTGAGCGTGATCACATTACATCTCCATTCACTCCTGAACAGAGTACTCAAACTTTAGAAGAATCATGTCATATTCTTATGAGAGCATATGCTCATCAACTTGGTTTAACTCCAATTGACTATGGTCTCCCTAGACAACAAAGATGTAATCCTCAATTGAATATAGTTACTCAAGATTTAGTAGAAGCTGATAGCACTCCAAGTTATCAAGTTTTAAGTCATCAAAGAGAAACTACTTGAACAAATTCTGCTAGAAGATTGAATTCTGTAGGCGGTTTTGATCAACCACCTTCTCCTCCGAAATCATCGTCGAATAGTCTAAGATCATCTAATCCAGGGAGTTCTTCAGATTTTGAAGGAATTCCTATGGTTGGAAACATACCTGTAGGAGGAGGAGGTAATCCTCCACCCAATCAACAACTTCCTTGGTTGAGAATAGCTGTTGTAGTTGTGCCTGGTGTACAACATCCTCTGCCTAAACATTCAGATAAACTTCTTCTGAAGTTTAATCCAGATAACAAAGAGCCTGCAGAGGTGCATGTAGATAAATTCATGTTAGATGTTCAAACTTTGAATGTTGAGCATGAGGACGTGGTTTGTCAGTTGTTCCTTTTAACTTTTGAGGGTAAAGCATCTACTTGGTACTTTTCGTTAGTCCAAGTATCAATCACAAATTGGGATGAATTCAATAAATCTTTCCTAGATAAATTTGGAGAGGATAAAACACCTGCTCTTTTAGCCCTTGAATTATCTCGGATTAAAATGGAACCTAAAGAAAGAATTAAAGATTTTAATCAGAGATTTCTTACACTAAAAAACAAAATTCTTGTCGCTTCTCAACCACCCGAGGATATAATCATAGAAAATTATACTTCAGCCTTACCAAAATATCCTGGGATGTTTGTTAAGAGAGCCGGTAAAACAACTCTAGTGGAAACTTTTGAGGAAGCCATTAAAGTTGAGAAGGATTCTATGTCCTATGAATCAGATAGAAGTGGAAAAGCTGATACTTTTCCTCGTAGGAAGATTGAAAGACCTAATTCAGAAAAGGATAAGGAATTTGACGTAGAAAAGATGCAGAATGCTATTCGGGCATTAACTAATGAAGTTGTAGGATTAAAAAAAACTAATTCTTAAGCTTCCTCCTCTAGAGGATATTTTAGAAATCAGTTTAGATAGAATCCTAACACTAATAATAATAAAAAGTACACTGCTTGATATAGCAGTAAATGAAGAAATTTTTAATACTATTCATGCTGTCTTTTCTTTATCCGCAACTCCCTCAAATCAAGAAATTGTTGAAAATGAAGAGGAAGAGGAATCTGAAAATGAAGAAGAATTGGAAGAACCTCAACAAGTTAACGGTCATTTTTGGGATAGTCTTGTAAAATATTATGAAGTTAAAAGTCCTCCTTCAGGACAACATGCCTATAATACTCGTAGTAGAACATTTGCAAATACTCCTGAAGCATCATCAAGTTCTACCCCGAGTAATGATAACAATAATTCACAACCCAATAAATAGACTCAATCTGGTAAACAGACTCAATCTGTGAAAATTGCTCAGCTTATTCAAAATGCTCCAAAGTTGGATTTACAATATGACATAATTGAAAATTTAAATAAGACACGTGCAAACATCAGTATGTATGATCTTCTTCAAATTTACCCAATGCCTAATAGTCCTATTATAAATCCTACCATGAGTTCAATAATTCCGAATGCTAAACAAAATATAGCTGCTAACAATTCTAATAATGATTTAACATCAACTGATAAAGGAAAGTCAACAGCTGATAAAGCTTCACTAATAGGGAAAAATTCAAAATCAACAACTCCTCCATTCCTACTCACCTTCAATATTTTTAATAGGAATGTTCATAATTGCATGGTTGATTCCAAAGCATCTCCCAATGTAATGCTTTTGTCTGCATGCAAAATGTTGAATGGAAAGTATGTTCCATCAAATTCACAGATAACTCAATTGGATAGGACAAATGTGAGGGTTGTAGGAGAGATGAAGAATGTTTTAGTCAGGATTGCTTGTAACCCTTCAGTTTTTCAAATTATAGACATTGTGGTTGCAGACATTCCTGATGTGTATGGGCTATTTTTGAGTAGAGATTGGTCTCAACAATTGAATGGATTCTTTGCTACAGACTGGTCAACTTTATGGTTACCTAAGAATGGAAAGTCAAATCAAATTAAGATAAACAAAGAAAGATATATGAAACATACTGTGACAGAATGACATGATCCTAGTGAACCAGTTTTATTTTCAGATTCTATTATGGGGAATTACATGTATGAACTTGGGTTTGGTAATTTTAAATCTGAAAATTATGTTTTCTCTGAAAATAAATTGCAATCAGAAATTCTTAATGTTACAACCATTTCCCATGATTCTTTATTCGTGGAAATTGCAAATGATGTAGATAGTCGTAATATTGTGAATATTATCAAAAGTAAAGTAGTTGTTAATAGTTCTGCTTGGACTTTATATTTTGATGGGTCAAAGTCTAAAGAAGGAGCAGGAGCTGGTTGCCTGCTAATTGACCCTAAAGGAAATAAAACATGTATAGCTTGTAGGCTGGAATTTAATTGTACAAACAATACTGTGGAATATGAAGATTTAATACAGGGTTTGAAAAAAGCGATTGATTTGGATATCAAAGTGTTAATTGCATATGGTGATTCTGAAATCATTGTTAGACAGGTTCGTAATTCTATTCACTGCATTTCTGAACATTTGCAGAATTATCAACAAGAGGTATGGAATCTCATTTCACATTTTGATGCATTTAACATAATGTCAGCTCCAAGATTTCAGAACCAAGAGGCAGATTTATTAGCAAATGTGGCATCCAAACTAATTCCATCAGAAAATTTCACACCGGATTTCTTTTCAGTTGAATTGATTTTTAGGCCTTCTATACCAAATAATATCTTTAACTGGAGTGTGTTTGATAATGATGTGCAGGTGCTGAATTTCCTAACAAATGATGATACCTTTAAAGATTCAGCCATTGATGAAGTTATGCATGACAAAAATCAGTGGGATTTTTCAGTAATAAATGATTTTTGTTCAGTTGAAAAAGCTTTCGAAAAGGTAAAACCAATTCCTAATTCAGTTTTGAGATTAGAAAAGTTTTTTTATCTTCAAGATAAATTTAGGTCTGTTCCTAATTGTAAAACCAATAGCTCACAAATGAAATATGAAACGATAAATTTAAGAACGGAACTGAATCCTCAAACTGTAAATCTAGGAATAGATTGCACTCCTACAGAGAAATCAACATTCATAAAATTATTTAAAGAATTTAAGGATGTCTTCGCATGGACATATGACGATTTGAAAACTTTCAATCCACAAGTCATGCAACACATTATTCCAATAAAACAAGAGTCAAAACCTTTTCAACAGAAACTTACGAAATATCATCCGTCATTAGAACCAACAATTAAAAAGGAAGTAAATAAATTGTTAGATGCTAGGATTATTTTTCCTATTCGAAAAAATCAATGGGTAGCCAACTTAGTTCCAATTAGGAAGAAAAATGGTGATATTAGACTATGCGTTGATTTTAGAAATCTTAATAAGTCTTCTGAAAAGGATAATTACCCAGTTCCTCCCATGGAACAAATCCTTCAGAAAGTATCTGGGTCTGAGATACTATCACTTCTTGATGGTTTCTCAGGATACAACCAAATATTGGTGTCCCCGGATGATCAACTGAAAACAACTTTTAGAACTCCATGGGGAACCTACACTTACAGAAAGATGCCCTTCGAGTTAATCAATGCTGGAGCAACTTTTCAAAGAGCAATGGATATTGCTTTTAGAGGCTTAATTAGTCATTCAATAGTTGTCTATTTAGATGATGTTACTGTGTATTCTAAATGTCGACATGATCATATTAATCATCTTAGAAAGGTATTTAAATTTTGTAGAAAATTTGAAGTATCCTTAAATCCAAAGAAAACAATATTTGCTGTTTCAGAAGGTATTTTATTAGGTTGCGTGGTTTCAAAATGCAGGATCATGATAGATCCTGAACGAACCCAAGCTATTTCCAAAATAACTTATCCTTCTAGCAAAAAAGCAATGCAATCGTTTCTTGGTAAAATAAACTTTGTCAGAAGATTCATCCCCAATTTTTCTGAAATCATCCGTCCTTTACAAAAAATGATTAAAAAGGATGTTATTTTTAATTGGGGACAAACTGAAAAAAGAATCATTTCAGATAATTTTAGAAGCCATTTCAGAAGCTTCTAGTCTTTTGAGCCCATATTTTAACAAAGATTTCATATTGTATACTTTCGCTTCTAACATATCATATGCAGCAGTTTTAACTCAGCTAAATCAGAAAAATAGTGAAGTGTCAATTTCGTTTATGAGCTCAAATTTTAAAGGTGCTAAACTTAATTACCATGAAGTTGATAAGCATGCTTTTGTTGTTTTCAAAGCTGTCAAACATTTTCGTCCATATTTATTGACATCTAGAACAAAAGTGATAGTTCCTTACCCTTTAGTCAGAAATTTGTTAGTACAGAAAGATTTAGGTGAAAAAAGAGCACCTTGGATGACAGCTCTTCAAGAGTATGACTTGGAAATTAAACCTTCAACAGTAGTCAAGGGTCAAGGATTATGTAAACTTGTTGCTGAAGCAGCTCATCTACCTAATAACAATTCTGAAGTTGTCATTGAGGAATTCTTATTAACTCGGGAAATTTACTTGTATCCTCCACCACAAGATTCTTGGTACACAGATTTAAGGACATTGCTTGAAACAGGAGCTGCTCCTGATTATCTTGAACTAAGGAAAAGGAGAGCACTGAGACTGAAATATGCTCCGTATTTACTAATTGATAACATCCTTTTTAGGAGAAATTCAGAGGGTGTTTTACTTCGATGCCTAGATAAAGATGAAACAGAAGTGATTTCGAAAGAATTACATTTTGGACCAGCAGGTGGTCATTTTGGTGGAGAAACTACGGCACATAAGATTCTTAGGGCTGGCTATTATTGGTCTACTTTATTTCGAGATTCCTATGCCTTTGTCAGGAAATGCCAGGAATGTCAACTTGCTGTAGGAAGAGTTAAGAAGCCTGCTCTTCCTTTACAACCTGTTTCAATAGAAATACCTTTTCAACAATGGGGTATTGATATAGTAGGACCAATAACCCCCCCCCCTCTTCTATGCAACACAAGTACATAATAACTGCAACTGATTATTTTACCCATTGGGCAGAGGCTGCATGTTTAAGGGTTGTAAACACCAATCAGGTTATATTATTTTTAGAATCTTTTATCATAACAAGATTTGGTGTTCCAGATTCCCTTGTCTTTGATAATGCCTTATATTTTTCATTAGTTGAGTTAACTCAATTTGCCTTAGAAAAGGGAATAAGGGTTAGATATTCAGCTAATTATCATCCTCATCGAAATTGCTTAGTTGAATCAACAAATAAAAATTTGTTGAAAATTCTCAAAAGAACTATTTCAACTCATCATCGTGATTGGCATACAGAGTTGTTTAATGCCATTTGGGCAGACAGTGTAACTCCTAAAGTTGGAATAGGTAACTCACCTTTATTCTTGGTTTATGGAATTGAGGCTATTTTACCACCAAATTTATTTTTACCTTCATTACAGTTAGCCCAGTCTGTTCAAGATGAAGATTGTCCAGCAATGGAGAAAAGGATTAACACTTTATTAAAACTTGAGGAAGAAAGAGATAGGTCAAAACAACATTTTACAAAACATCAACAAATTGTTAAGTCCTGGTTTGATTAATCCTCAAGTTCTAATAGAGAATTTCAGGTGGGGGACTTGGTTTTAAAATGGGACAAAGTCCATGAGGAGAAAGGAGATCATACCAAGTTTCAAAAACTTTGGTTAGGCCCATTTGTTATTGCTGAAAAAATAGGTCCAAGTACTTTTCGTTTACAAACCCTGGAAGGTTAGTTTGAAACATTTCCAGTGAATGGACTAATCTTAAAAAAATATTTTTTGCTGGTTTTTCAGACCCTAAAATGGTATATAATTATGTATATGAGCTTGTTTTCTATTTGTAAATAATTTTATTTAAAATTTTCCTGTATATATTTTTATTATAAAATTGTTGATATTTCGTACAATCTTTTATCAAATAGAATTATGATAAATTCATGATTCTTATGTACATTTAAATATCATTCTACTCTTGAAACTAATTTTTTATTTTCTTAATCAAATATTAATATATCAATTATTTGTTTCAAGGATTGTCGAATATCTGTATATATGTTTCAAAATAATCAGTCACTAATGTACATATGTTGTTGAGAGGACAAGTGTAAATAAATAAGTCCTGTGGTTTAAACTAAGTTTGTTCATTAGTTTAAAATTATGGTATTAGACTAAGTCTTTTAAAAAATTGGTTCAGAATGATCAAAGTTTCTTAAGTCTATTAAGAACCTATCATTGTTTTGTAAATATTTGTAAATGTTATTCAGATTATTCCTAATTCTCCTATTTTCTTTTTATAGTCAGGATGACTGATTAATGTCTTTTTCAAAACTTGTACTTTGAAAAATCTTTATAGATCTCTACCATCGGTCATTCTTTTAAAGTTATTTACAATCTGAAAATTTTTTAGATCTGTTCCATTCAATAAAATTCTAAAAATTAAAATGAGAGAAGGAAGGTCTTAGTAATAATCCTGTCCGATCAGGATCATAAATATCATTGGCATGACAGTATTAGGAAGCTGATAATGGCTCTTGTTCTAAAGGCTAAGAGATAGGGGGTCTCATCATGAACCAGCTGATTCATCTTCCGGTGATATTAGTGACTAACATTACCATTTGGTCACCATTCTAGGTAATTATCTCTTATTTTATAAAATGTAAAATTTCAAACTCAATAAAGTGAAACATAACTTTGATTGAATAATAGGAGGTCTCATCATGAGCCGGCCTAATCATGATCATCAATGTTGTCTAGTATAACTTCATTTTTTATCATCAGGGTGATGGCTCTTGGTTAAAATATCAAGAGAAAAGAGGTCTCATCACGAGCTGACTTGCTTATTCTAGGCAGTTCTCGTGAATGATACTATCACATCGGGTTATCATTCCTAGATAGTAGTCTTCAGTCAAAATAATTGTTTTGATTTAATAGAGAAAAAAGGAAAGAAAAATTATTATATTTATGGAACAGATTCTAGAAATTTTTCAGAGAAGTAGATTCCTATACCTTATACTGATGGTGCAGATTATCTTTACTATAAAGTACTTTGTTTTGATTAGGATATTCCTAAGTTTATCTTTAAAAAAAAAATTATTTAAAGAGATGGGATAATTCTGAATTATACTTGCGAATATGAATCAGAATAATGGTTTTTACTTAGACTGAGAATTTTTTATTGTTTTGAATAGATTTTAAGATTTCTTTTATACTATCATTTGAAAATTGTAATAGCAGAGATAACTGGTTCGCCTAGGTTGTCGCCATTTGTTGGCAGGCAACAACCCTCTCAATTTTTCTACTATGCTGAATAAAATGATCAGTTCTCTTCTATGATTTATTATAAAAAATTATATAATAGTGCCTTCAGAATCTTTGATTCTGAAGGTACTCTCAATTTCAGAAGAGTTGAGAGGCATATTAGAAATTTATGAAACACTTTCATAAATTTAATAAATTAGCAGCTGTTAATCTTGTAATTTTATATATAATCAATTTTTATTATTATCAATTTATGTGATTATATATTGATTCATGAGATTTAAAGTATAGTATGCTAAATAGTTCTTTGGATTAAAATGAAAATACATTTTGAACATGTTACAAATTTGGTTTTGACAAGGTATTTATTATCATAAGTTTTTGTAATTTTTATGATTAGAGTTGATTACTTAATTAAAATATTTTATGTTAACCCTATTATTATATTTTTACATAAAACTTGATCTTTTAATACCATGTCATTTTTTTCAATTGGTGAAAAGTGCACATATATCTCACAAAATAGCTAAACTTCATTTGTATATATCATTTCGAAATCTTCATTGTAATATAGTCATAATAATTGAATTTTGATTTAGTGTTTAGTTTTTATATAAGTTTTCCATCCGATCATATTTTGTATTAGGTCATAGGTAATTTGGATTTCATGAGTTCATTTAAAGTTATATTATGTTATCCTTGAATCAATTACATGTATAAATATGGTTTTGAGCGGTTTAATTATTATCTAGAGTTGGTCTTGCTACATAGTTGTAATTACGAAACCCTAGGAGACATCATTAATTGTAATGACAACTTCACATCATCTAGTTTATGAGCACAATTGCCTTCGACGTATAATCCTAGTTGATTATTGTTTGTGAGTCGTGTGTACGGTACATGATACGAATGGTTGATTTGATAACATCTGTTCATGAGGATTTTAATATGTAATGATTATTTGAATCAGATGTGTCCACATTTTTCATTGTCCTATCTAACAATCATATAACATTTATGAATTATTTGATTTCGAATATCTTGTAATGATTTCAAATCACTTCAATTCGTTTGATGAATACCTGCGATGGTATGATGGTGAAGTTCTCACACAGGGAAACTAGTCTAGGGTTACTCATTAGCTTCTCCAGAATTGCGTGAAGGTTCATAACATGTCTGAGTATTCACGTATACCTATTCCTTCAATCTTTACAACCCCTTTCAATCCTTTGTCACAGAAGGAACCGATAAATGAACAAATGGCTCCCTTGAGTTGTTTTGAGCTTTCTGGTCCAGAAATGTTAGAAGCCGACCCTGAAGTTCTAGCCTTATTCGAGAAAATTAATTGGAAACTCTTCTTCTGGGGTTTTAGTGGACACAACGAAGAAGTTTCCAGACAATTTGCATTGTCTTTTGATGGAAATGTTGCTCAGATAGGTGATTTACAATTAGTAATAGATGAAGAATTCATTGCAAAAGCTATGAAGCTACCTCGAACTAGTGAACGCTAGTTCAAAGGGTCACAAATTGATAAGAAGAAGTTCAAGCAGTTCCTTCTCCCATTGTCAAAAGAAGATGCACACCTTAAATTCAATTTTCCTATGAAATATTTGAGGAATCAATGGTGTGCTCCTTTTGAGGTCATATCCAGGTACATTTCTTGTGATGGTCGGTATTTGAATATTCAATTATACCATCTGAGAATTTTAATGGCTCTTAAAGGTTTGAAGTTGAATTTACCCTACTTTTTACTTCATAGCTTACATAAAATGGCTATCATGGTTCAGCGTACCATTGGTAATCAAGACCGTAGTCTTTTCCATCACGGCCTGATCAAAATGTTTGTGCAGTATCAATTAGATACAGTAGGTAAAACATGGGATGAATTCTTAAAATAAAATGACTTCGGGTTAACCCAATTTTGGCCTACTTATTCACCTAAGACTCGTGCAAAATGAAGAAAGCCTTATGAAGGAGAGGTAAAAGAAGAAACTGACCATATAAGTGATCATGAGGGGCTGGATAAGCTTTGTTTAATTGTTGAAAATGAGAAATTTTATACTGAAAACCCTCCTGATCAGTCCAAGAGAGAAAACGAAGTAGGAGAGAAAAGTAAAGTAGTGGTTCAGATGCACTCTGATAAGTCAACATGTGACTTATATTCTAAGGTGGATGGAGTATCAGAGAAATAGACTTATTTGAAAAATAATTTTAGTTCTAGTTTTAATCTCTTTGCTGGAGTTTTGCCTTGGGAGAAAGATTATGACTTGAGTTCTCAAACCGGTATCACTGTCTGTTACTATCTTTGAAAACTTAATATATATTTATATTTCTATATATCGTTTTCCCATTATGCTTTTATGGAATTATATTGTGTTATGATTGTATTTATTATCCAAAATAGTACTCTATTTACACAATATTAATGTTTGAATGAGAATATTACTGAATTTGATTTGTCAATATTTGTATTGAGAATTCAAATTTTAGTAAAATAAATATTTCCTATTTATTTTGATTTCATTTGTATTTTTACAATGTTTTCATTACAAATATAATGTTTTATTCAAATATTTGGTATTGATTATTAGTTATTAATTAATAGAACATTACAGAGAAATTAAAGTAGTTATCTATTTTAATTTTCTGTTGTTGTGCATATTCAACAGATTGATTTAATGATAATGATTTAAATATTATCATTTAAAACATTATTATCTATCTGTTTGTTTATTGGAATCATTAATTGATAATTAATTTAGTTTTCAAGTTACTCTCAGCTGAGATAGGATAGCTAGTTAATTTTAGTCTTAGTGTAGTTTATTTTTTAAATTTTAGTTTATATTAAACAGTTGTTAAATAGCATTAGATTAATTTGGTAAAACCTAAAATATTTTTAAGTTAAAATATTTGAAGAAAAACCGTAAAAAACTGAAGACTTTCCTTAAGAAAGCATTTTTACGATAATTAGGTCTTAGAAAACTAATTCTAGGGTTTATTTAGGTAATAATAAGATTAGGATAAATTCTTACCGAATTTTAAATTCTTCTTAAGAGGAAAATTCAGTTGGTAGCAGGACCATAACCTGGGAGATTTTGCCATTTCAAACACACCGGGAGCTGCTCTAAGCGACTTGTGTGGGCTTAATCTCTTTAGTTGGTCTTGGTCAGAAAATCAGGCCAACGGGGATATACCCTATTAATTTGTTTGAACCCAAAATTAAGAATACCAATGAATGAAGCTTTCCCATGGCTCTAGGTATGCTTCAAGTGACTCTATTTGAAGAAAGATCTATTGTAGTCAATTGATTCAAATTGCCAAGGGATGCAGGAATGCTTCGAGTGAGTCTAATTGAATAAAGATTCATTGTATGCAACTTAGTCAAATTGGAAAAGGCTACAGGGATGCTCTCGTTAAGTCTATTTGAAGAAATATCTAGTGTAGTCAACTGATTCAAATTGGAAAGGGCTACAGCGATGCTAATACTGAGTTTATTTGAAGAAAGATCTAGTGTAATCAGTTGCGTCAAATTGGAAAGGGCTACAGGGATGCTTCTAGTGACTCTATTTTGAGAAAGATCTAGTGTAGTCAACTAAGTCATATTTCCAAGCACTACAGGGATGCTACCAGTGAGTTTATTTAAAGAAATATCTAGTGTAGCCACTTGAGTCAAATTGGAAAGGGTTGTAGGGATGCTGCCAGTGATTCTATTTGAAGAAATATCGAGTGTAGTCAATTGAGTCAAATTTCCAAGGTTTGGAGGGATGCTGCCAATGAATCTATTTAGAGAAAGACCTAGTGTAGTTAACTTAGTCAAATTTGCAAGGGTTGGAGGGATGCTGCTGGTGAGTCTATTTAGAGAAATGTTTAGTATAGCAAATTGATTCAAATTTACAAAGGAAGCAGGGATGCTTCTTGTAAACCTATTTTGATAAAGATTTAGTATAGCCAACTGAGTCAAATTGCCAAAGGAAACATAGATGTTTCCTGTGCATCTATTTCGATAAAGATATAGTTTAGTCAACTGAATCAATATTCCTAGGGCTGTAGGGATGCTACATGTGAGTTTATTTGCAAAAATTTCTAGTATACTCAATTAAGTCAGATTGCTAAGGGACGCAGGGAATATACCATTGTGTTCGTTGTATTCTAGATGGAGGTACTCTAGTCTCTGTAGTAGGCCCAACTCTATCGGAATAGAACCACTCAGCACATTCTGACTAACGTTAAGTAAGCGCAACACTTTAAGCTGGACAAACTCGACTGGAATTCTTCCAATCAAATTATTTCAAGAAAGATCCATGGTGCTCAGCGTATGCACCATGCTCAATTTAACTGGAATAGAACCATTGATGTAATAGTTGTCATTGAGGTCCAATACTTGCAACGCTTTAAGCTTGGAAAAATCAAGTGGAATTCTTCTAGTCAAACAATTCCGTGAAAGATCCAAGGTGCGTAGTTTCTGCAGTAGGCCTATTTCGACTGGAATTGAACTGTTGATATTTATGTTGTTGCTTAGTTCAAGTTCTTGCAACGCTTTAAGCTATCCAAGGGGTGGAATACTTCCAGATAAAATTTTTACCAAAAAGATTGAAAGTAGACATTAAATACAGATTACCAAGAGATTGGGAAAGGGTACCTTCCAACTCTCATGAGTAAGGGTACTCTTCATGAAGGTCAATGGCCACCACTATTGTAGTGTGCTTCCTACAATGAATACCAAACCACGAACAAATGTTGTCAGAGTTCTCAGTCGTCCAATTGGAGAGCTTTCTAAATGACAACAGGGTATCCACATCGCTTTTCTCGTGGGCCTCGATGTTCATTGATGTAGATAATATGAATTCACCTGGGCGTTCAAATTAGAAAGACGTAATCAATCGGACATGTAGTCTTCCAGATTATGAGTATGGGAAATGAGAGACTTTGTTGTAGGAAGAGAGGCAGCAAGGCACAAAAGCAATGATATCACAAGAAGAAGATCAATTTCTCCTTTTCCTTCTAAACACATCGATCGAAGCCTATGAGCTATGTGTTGACAGTAGTTCTCATTATGAAGAATTCGCCTACAGATCATATACATGAAAGTAAAGCGCAAGGAAATAAGTGGCATGTGGGGCTGCCATTGATGGAATTTGACGAGCAAAATGCCCATCATGGGGCATTTTGACCATTGAATACGGTTTAAAATTTTGGGTAACCGTCATTTATAAAGAGTATATTTATCTTATAAAAACCATACTTTCTCAATTTCAATTTACAAACCACATATTCACTAAAAATTAGAAACATCTATTAAATTAGAATTATTTTGTCCCCTTTCTATTTGCAAGTTGCCTTGATTTTTCACAAAAACATAAAAACTCATATAACTGAATGATTTTTCCATTTTTTTTTAATTTTTTCATTATTACAATGAGCATCTACACTACAAATTCCAGTGCTCAATGCTCATTGATTACATTAACATCGTTGAGAGTTGGAAGGTGAGATGCATGGAACTAGAGTTTGAGAGTTATTTACATTATCAAAGGTAGTGCATTATATTTTTGACATTATACTTACTCATGAGGTAATGCACTGTATTTTTGGCATTATATTTATTGATTTGTTTAGAGTGAAGGACTTGAAATCTATGATTTTGAAGAATTGTTATAGGGTATGTATGTTTGTGTACTTTCTAATAATTTTAAATAACAGCAATAATGTATGTGTAGCCTTTGTCCCATAATTTCGAAAATTATATAGATTCAGATTCAAAGAGTATTGATTAATTCTCGAGAACTCCCATTGAAATTGAGATAATCATCTTTTATATTTCTCTTATAGTTCAATTTC
>LPNX011000646.1:1612208-1629546 GCA_001517045.1 Pseudotsuga menziesii | reverse complement strand
AATTAGAGATTCAAGTTTTTAATGAATCCAAGTACTAAATAAGGGCATTGAGAAACATGCATTATGTGTTCAACATTTGAAATGAAAATAGTCTTGTAAAATAAACAATATTCAAATAGAATATAAATCAAATCTATTTTTTTTATAAAGCAAAAAACTCTTTATTAGAAAACGAGTTGTCTAACTAGGTATGATTTTTCTTTATTTTCGACTGGTTTTTATTAGTTTTTGGCTATGAATTTTTATGGAATTTTGAAAACATGCAAAAAAATATTATTATATCTTAAAAAATGTAGGTGTTTGGGGTTTTTGTGTTACGTGATTTTATTTTTGCAGTTAAAGTCATCAACAAATAACAAAAATTACAAAATTTTGTAAATTAAATTCACCAAATTTCAACTGAAAATCAACCCAAAAAAAATAAAAATTATCCCATAATTAGACACCTCAAAAAAAAATCCTCCCGAGTTTCTCTTTAACAGAGTGATTCTATTTTTTTTTATTAAAGAAAATCCCACGATTTAATCGGCCCCCGAATTGAAGTCAAGTCAAGAAACTCCCCACCGATTTCTTAGCCTTTCGATTTTCTCTCACAACTCAGCCAAAGAGCGATGTCTCTCTCTATTTTTACTGTGAAGGGTTTTTCTACAAAAGCTTTGTGCTGAGTTTCGTCGTCCTCCATTCCAGTAAACAGCTGCCAGGTGTTTGCTATTAAAGTTTGTATGTGACGTGATCTCTATTTTCTTGGGCCAATTGGCATTACTCTGTCAGATGTTCGGGACGCACAATCTAAGCAAATTAAATTAAAGACATAGTTTAAAAATAAAAGTAAACTAATATAAATTATGAGCATAGAATTAAATCAAAGATTTAATGAATAAAGATCGAATTGTTTTGTAATTAAATTGAAAATGATTAAATTATGTTGAATAAAATGGAAATCAATAATATAATATAAGGTAATTAAGTTGTAATTAAAGTTAAAAGAATGAAAATTGATATACTAATTTATTTTAAATAATAAATAATTAAGTATATTTTATTATTAATTAAATAATATTATTAAATAAACTAAAAAATGAAAAAATAAATAAATTTATAATGATAAAACCATATTGCATTTTATTGTTCTACTATGGTTGATTGTCCACTTTTTGTTAGCTATATTTGCCATATCTTATGCACATTTCTAGATGGATGAACTTGCTTTTTCTCATACATGCTATATATGCATTTTGAATTGTTAAATGCATTTATTTCATGCACGATGAATATGCAACCTTCAACATTGTGGAGGTAATTTCTTGTTGGCATTGGTGTATGTCTGTTGATTATAATTTCTTTAGTTGTCAAATCTACTAAAGCACAAACTTTGAAGCTTTAAGTAAGGACAAAAAAATCATGAGAACCTTTATTATTTTATGAACTTTGAGATCAAATCTACTAAAGTACAAACTTTGAAGCTTTAAGTAAGGAAAACAAATACATGAGAAACTTTAGCATTTTATGAACTTTGAGAGAAGGTATGAATGAAAAGCTATAAGAAAGGTGAGTAGTCTTTAACACAAATTAAAATGACCCCCAAATCACCACTGCAAAAGGATAAAAAAATAGCAAAATGAAATCCTAGCTAGAAAATTATCTTACATTTTGTAGATTAAGTTGACTTGATATTTTTCAACCAAATTCAAATTTGTGAATTACCATTCCTATTTAGATACATACACTCTCTTAGCATGGAAATGAAACTGATATATAAACTTAGGAAGTTTGTGACTTTATTAAGCAATAACTTAGATTCGCCAACATTAGGTTTAGCCATAAGTTATCAATGTGGTTGGATCATTTTGGTTCATTACCTTTTCATCATGGCTCGTGACGTTTTGACAGTTAAAGTTTAAAAAATTCAATACTTTCTTGTTACATAATTGTTTCTACGATTTCAGTTGTTAAAAGATGATGCAAATGAAAAGAGATCTACATCGTAGCACATAGGAAAACTCCCTTATAATGCTTCTTTAGAGATAATATATGCTTGAGGTTTCTCAAAGCCTTGAACTTTGCACACATTTTCTTGTCAAAATTGTCATCACATAAGGTAATGACTTCTTACTTAATAACAGAGTTTGCATTGGTTGGAATTTATGAGTTGACCTCAAAAGAGTTTGAAGTTCATTCCTCTGATTGTATTTTTCAATCTCAAAAGCCAAGTCTTAAATGATGTGCATCACATCAACTCCATCACAATTGTTATGTCCCCGACGGGGGACAATATAGTTTTCTCCAGGGCCCTATTAATGTAGGTCTATAGCCTATCAATAGGCTATAAATATTTTTTTTCTCTATAGTATGAGTTGAGGAAAATATGTGTATTTATAAAATACACCAATATAAAATAGGTGTGTAAATTTGTTATTGGCTTGCAGGGCCTAACGTCATCCTCTTTTTTGGTGCCCAGGATGGGGCGGTGGGCTGATGTCAGGACCTTCCCACAGGCCTCTGTCTTATTAATGGTTTTCTAATCCGTATGGTATGTCATCAATTCTGATTGGATTTGATTTGCAAGTCATTTCAATCATTTCATGCTAGAGAGAAATTGGCTACAAAGTTGTCCATACCATACCATAAAACCAAGAACTATCCTACTGTACTTACAATTGTAATAAAAGCCGACAATATACAATTCAATGGAAAGGGTTCCAAATGCAAGGCTGGGGAGATGGAAGGAAAAGTAATGACTGTTGAGATACAATATAGAAAGAAGATCAAGCAGGACTTGAGAATAGTACACATTTCTCAGTTGACTGGATGTAAAGATCATCATAATAAAATATGCACAACAAAAGGAATTAGTGATAGAAGGGTTAGGTTGTCTAGTCCTACCGTAATTCAACTTTATGACCTACAAGACCGACTATGTCTCCATCAACCCAACATGGCAGTGGATTAGATAATTAAGGCTGTAAAATTTGCTATATATGAACTCAACGTACTAAACGCAGAAATGGTTTCTACTTGTGCAGGTAACTTGGCGCAGTTAACTTCTTTCGCCAAGAGAGAGTGCAACTGCGGCCGGTACATGTATAAGGGGAAGATCTTAAGGGGCCTCATGTAGGATGGGTGGTTGGGCTGTTTGGATGGGGTCACCCCTATCTGGGTTCAAACCCTATGACCATATGTACATGGTGCCTAAAGTATCATATTTTTAGTATATGATATGGGGAATATCTTAAGGGGCCTCATGCAGGATGGGTGGTTGGGGTGTTCATATGGGGTCGTCCCTCTCTAGGATCAAACACTATGACCATATGTACATGGTGCCTATAGTATCATATTTTTAGTAGACGAAAAAAAATGGAAGGTATTAAGGGATTTCATGGTGTTTAAATGTATTGATTGAGGGGTTGATTTAGGACTTTTATTGCAATTACATCAGTAAGGGTTTCAAAAACGTTGTAGTTTTAGCTCCAAAAAAGTGTTGTTGGTAGCACCACTTTTTAAATCGAGGGTTGTTTTTGTTTTTTTTAACGCAAAAATATGAGTTTTTATGGCTAGAGTTCTCATTTTGATTATAAAGTTAGGGACGACCCCATCTGAATACCCCAACCACCCATCCTACATGAGGCCCCTTAATATCTTTCCCTTATACATGTATAAAAGTTAACTAAGGACTTGACTTCGACTTTCCACCCTACCTTAGGCTCTATGTATGACTTACAACCCAGAGGCCACCCCCAAGCTAGACAATGGATTCCACTAGGATAAGGGTTTTAATAAGGATCTTTCATGATTTTTCCTTTTAACATGATCTAACCCGGTCCTCTATCAAGAAAGTCTTGATTCATTAACACTAAAACTAATTAAGATAATATGTGATGCTACATCTTTTAACTGTACTCAATCTGTTTGTCAATAGTAAATATATAAGACTAATTAGTATTTTTTGATATTGATCTCTCTTTTTACAGTAAATAGTACAACAACTATATATATTTGTTTGTGGGATCGACTTATTTTCCCAAGCCGCCCTTTTATCTCACCATTAAGATAGCAATATAATAAACAAGGGAATGGTTTGGTTCAGTCAAGAGGGACTTTTCTTTTCTTTACAAGAAAAAGACACTTATTATGCTCACACACATATATATAATGGTGAATGAATCGACTTCTCAAGTCATCCCTCTTTATTTACTCAGATGTTTCATGAATAATAAAAAATGAAGAAGGGATTCTATGCCTTTCCAAGAGACCACTCTTCTCCCCATAACAAGAGTTTGTTTTTATTGTAGGGATCAAATCTCTATATGAGATCGATCCTTCTTCATGTAACAAAATACAGAGTTTATGTTCAAAAGCTCGGGGTTGGTGTTTTCAAATCCTATAAAGTTTATATTTATATTGAAAATAAAGAGTCATAGATAAATAATAATTGTGTCCTAACCTTCTCCAAATTGAAACAAGTGAGCTAGATTTATAAAATAGTCAATACTTGAAGATGAATTGGCTCTCTTAAGGTCACTCTTCTCCTTAATTTCCAAGTTCTTTCCCCTTAAGGAAAGTCGAAGTCAATTCCTGCAGTTAAATTTTATACATGTAGAAGGGGAAGATCTTAAATCCTGCAGATTTGAATGTTTTATAAATATTTTAGTTATCTAAAGCCTAGGCAAAGGTTAAAACATTCAAATTCATAGGATAGTAGTGAAAAGAACTTATTTAAATTGCAATAAAGTTGGAAACTCAATTGTTTATAAGAAATACAAAAAAAAATATGTTCTTTTATGATAAATTTATTTGTTTTGGTAATTGGTTATATATATAACACTAGTGATGATGTCTTGAAATTTTTCATACCACATTATTACTAATTATACTTATACAAATAATAGTATTAATGAATGCATGTCATATTTCTTTTCTTATAGATATAAAAGATGTATTAAATAAATCATTCATTATATCTAATATGAGTGGAGTCCTGTTACATGTCATTCATAAAAGATCATTATAAAACAAGTTATTTTCAAGAAATCCAAACATTAATGCAATTACAAAAATGATTTTATACGCCTATAAGTTAGAGAATTATTTGAACAATGCCTTGATATTTTATGAGATTGGTTTATGGGTATGGTGTAACAAAAAAATGTGAATGGTTTTTTTTTGTCATTCTTATTTGATAAAAATGGATTCAAAGAGAGCAATTTAAATTCATTCTAATACAATATAATTATGACGCCATAGCAAAAAAAGGTTATATTTGTGTTGGGAGGGTGAAAACATGAAGTTGGGAAGCACTTTTGCTTGTTTTTGACAAAACAAATTGCAAAATTTTATGTTTTTCAACTTCAACCCCTTCAAACCGATATCTCCCTTAGGAATTTGACCTTGAAGTAAACACAAATGTTTTAGAGAATTGAATTAGCTACGTACTCATCTTTTTTTTAAATTATCGACATATAGTGGGGCAAATTTGGCGTGCACCAACGACATATACTTTAAAATTTTAAGTATGAATAATGAGTGACCTTTGTGCACCACATTTTTCTTAGAGATAGTTATTTATTTTAGGGAAACAGAATGTATATTCATAATCTACACTGATTGCAGTTGTGCATGGATTGAATCTCTCAGTCAAGACATTTAAAATATCTCAGGTGAGATTTATTTTCCCTCGAAATCTAACCCAGATTTAAGTAAATCTCTCGGCCGAAAATTGCTTTAAACTCTCGGATGAAAATTTAAAAAGTTTCTTGGCCAAGAGTTTTGTCACATAATGCTCCAAGAATCTTTTAGGAACCGACACATTAAACTCCAGTGATTCCAATGGGATTCCACAAATTCTCGGCCGAGAAGTGTATATACAGGCTCTCGTCCGAGATATTTTTCATCAACTTCTCAATCAAGAATTGTTAATCTATTTTTCAGCCGAGAGTTTTCATATTGTTTTTCAGCCGAGAGTTTGCAGATCATTTTATAGCCATGAGTTCGCAAATCCCTTGTTCAGCCAAGAGTTTTCATATCTATATTGTACCCGAGAGTTTGTAGAACAACCGATATTTCGCATTATCCAAGTTCTTCAGGCCAATTTTTTTTTTTTTATCAAGGTGTTTTCTTTAACCCCTGTTTTGGTAGGCTCGTATTTTTTTCATCAAACACCTTCTGTGAAAACTAAGACTATGGGGAGATATCCTTCTTGACAAGCTAGAGCCTGGTAGTTTCAGATTATTTTTATCATTCACCCATTATTACGACAAGCATTTTCTCAAGTCCACCTGAGCCAATTTCCCAACACTTAGTCATTTTCAGGACTTTCTCCAAAGTTTATCCTGAAACCCTATTTTGGCGGATCCATAACTTCTTCCTTGGGCACTTTCAAGTCGATATGAATATGTGGATAGGTATACAAAACACCCATATACAAAATTACTATATGGTGTGGTAATTTTATTCAACCCACAATCTATGGTGGGCATTTCCCTGAGGCCACTTAGGCAGATTTGCTACTTTGGTGTAAAAGCAACTTGAACCCCTATTTTGGCAGGCTGTTAATTTTGTCATAAAAAACCTTCAGTGAAAACTAAGACTATGTAGAGATATCCTTCTTGACAATATAGAACATGGTAGTTTCAGATTATTTTTATTATTCACCCATTAGGTACGACAAGCATTTTCTCAAGGCCACCTAAGCCAGGTTTCCAACAGTCATTTTTAGGACTTTCTCCAAAGTTTATCCGAAAACCCTATTTTGGCAGATCCATAACTTCTTCCTTAGGCACTTTCAAGTCGATATGAAGATGTCGAAAGGTAGAAAAAACACCCATGTACACAATGACCATATGGTGTGGTAATTTTCTTCAACCCACAAGCTATGGCGGGCATTTCCCTGAGGCCACTTAGGCATATTTGCTACTTTGGTTTAAAAGCAACTTGAACCCCTATTTTGGCAGGCTGTTAATTTTGTCATCAAACACCTTCTGTGAAAACTAAGAATATGGAGAGATATCCTTCTTAAAAATATAGAGCATGGTAGTTTCAGATTATTTGTATCATTCACCCATTAGGTACGGTGGGCATTTTCCCAAGCCCACCTGAGCCAGTTTTCCAACACTTTGTCATTTTCAGGACTTTCTCAAAAATTTACCCTGAAACCCTATTTTGGCAGATCCATAATTTTTTCATCAAACATGCTTAATACAAAATGAGATCATGTTTAGGTAGAAAAATCAATAGAGTAAATGTTGACCATATGCTACGGGCATTTACTTTAACCTAGATTTATGGAGAGCAGACCTATAAGTTTTTCCTCAAAAGCGATTAAGGAAACTTGAGACCATGAATAGATATCCACTTCAACAAGCTATAGCATGGTATCATGGTCTGGGAATGTTAGTCAAACCCTTAATTATGGAGGGCATTCTCTTAGAGTACTTTTGACTCATTTTTCCATACTAAGTCAATTTCCAAAGTTTTGAGAAACTTGCAATTCTTCTTCCAGATTGATGTCAGGTTTCAACACTGACTTAATGATAGCACTAGAACACAATCATGTGTCTTTCGAGACTCATCACACATGCCACTTCATCATACTTTCCATGTCATCAGGTTTCCTAAATGTCATTCAAATTTGTCTTTCACTGAGTTTTTCCCTGCCATCATGTCCTTGCTTATTCATTTGTCATTACTAAACTCCTTTGACATCAATGGCAACAAACCACATTCAACTATTTGGTAAATTTTTCGTACAAAAGTGCTTAGCATATTACTCTTGTTGGGTATTGTTGTTATCTTTTTTTCAAAGTATATATTTAACTCTCAATTCTCATATATTTTCATGCATTGGATTTTAGGTTTTAATTCCTTCACATCAGAAATCAAAGGAATCGCAAAAGAAATTATGGTCGCACCAAAACTGATGAAGAGCCAAAGAAAGAGATAAAGCATGAAAACATGAGAAAGTTAAGAGAAAAAAGAGCAATGGAAACAAATGTGGAGGCACATGGCGGTGACGAAGAAATGAAAAATGTGAACCTGGCACATGGCAGTGATGAAGGAATGCAGGTTGTCAAGGAACACGTTGATGAAAGAAATGAAGAATGCGGAGGCGACGAGGAAATGACAAATGTGGAGCAAACTATCGGTAGCGTCGATATTGAGACCATGATTGGTGAGTAAATAAATTTTGATATGTTTATAATTTACTTTATAATATATATATATATATATATTTGATTTGAAAGAACTCACAATTAGATAAATTTATATATTTATTTTTATGTAGGGTTGACATCCAACATACAACATCCTACGACACTTACCAATTCAAAGAGATTAATTAGAAGCTGCAACAATATCGTCATTAACGATACATTTTTGGAGAATATGAATTCAAGTAAAATTGAAGAAATGGGACCTCCGATGCCTGATCGTACAACTCGTTATAGAGTAAAAAAGATGGTCAAAGAATATTTTGAAGGTATTTCTGTCATAGAACAAGATCAATTGTTAAAGCGAAAATGTCTAAGAAATGCAATGACATTATTGGGCATTGAAAATTCCAAAGAGGATAAATCAAATGAGATTGTATCACAAAATATGACATTGATCCTTGCATCACTTGCAAAAAAGCGATCTCATAATTACATGGTTGCTCGTAAATATATTCTAATAGGGGCTGTGGAAAAAAACAATGTAAACAGTCGTTTGTTGTCTACGATTGCAAGAATGTTAAAAACATCAAGAAAAGCTTTAGGGAAGCATAAAAACTTTAGAGTTCAATTTGATGAGGATGATGAATTTGCATGTTGAGGTGTTATATATAGGCAACCTTATCAAGATAGAATTCCAGATAATGTGAGGGACAAGGTGAAAGAGTTTTGGCATTTAAACTCTTGTGTCTTACCAAATGAAAAGGATGTTGTGTGACATCGTTTATCAAAAGGAAACTATGAAACTTATGCCAAACACATAACAGAGATTGAACTCAAGTGGAAATGTTCAAAACTTTTATGGAGATTAATGTTGATGTGAAGATTTCCCTTAGCACATTTGCGAAGCTTAAACCATGGTATGTCAGGTCCATCGTTGTTCGTAACACATGTTGTTGTCGATACCATGTAGAATTCGAATTATATTATGAGACATTTCTAGATTTTGGCATGCAGTGTTGGCCAAATAACCCCCCTCCTGCGAGAGTTCATGAATTTGTATCTAAAATATTATGTGCACGAGAGAATGATCAAGTATTCTATAAGAAATAATGCGTCAGAGGTAAAAAATGTGAGGAATGTTTTGATTTGGCCCTTTTTAATGCTAACTACCACATTGATGCAAATGATCCTCAATTATCAAATCGCATTGTGAAATGGAAGAGATATGATTATGTTGATTATACTCCTGTTACAGATTCAACGACAACATCAAGAAATATTAATTTAGTTGAAAGTGATATCTCTTTGACAGATTTTATGAATTTGTTTAGGGATCAAATATATTAATATATCAAGCACTCTCACTCAGCATGATGGCAGGGCTTACAGTTCAAGCAATCATGAGATGTACTTGGAAAAGGAACAATATTATCCATTGTTTATTTTGCTGAAAATTACTCACAGAGTGAGTATTATCATTCAGATCATGTATCTATACTTGTTCATATCATGTATAGACATGCAGAGCTTGATGTCGATAGTTTTGATAGCAATGAAAATAATCGTCAAGTGATTAAGGAGTATCATTTCTACATCAGTGATGATCATACACATGATACATGTTTTGTCCAACATTGTTTTGGTATGCTTTATAAAGAATTATCAAGATGAAAGGTCACTTTTAAAGAACATTGGGTGTGGTTAGAAGGTTGTGTTGATCAGTTTAAATCAGCGCGATCATTCTTATGGTTGTATCTCCTTCATAGAAACATGTATGTTTTCCACACATGGAATTTTTTTTAAATGGGACATGGAAAAGGAGAGCATGATGGTGCTGGGGCATGTGTGAAACATGCACTTAGGAGATATCAAATGAATGACTCTGCTTCTCGCTTTGCAAATTCAAACGATGTTGTTAATTGGTGCAAACAAAATTTGAGCCATGAATTCAATGAAAGGATGGGTAATGTGAGAAGGTTTTTCTGGAATATTGCAATGGGTGATGTTGATAGATCAATGCCACATAATTGTACTGCAATCCCGAAAACAAGGGGCTTACACTCCATTAGGAGTAAGAAAATGACAATTATACACACAATCGAGAAACAAAAGTACTCTTTCTTTTGTCTTGCATGTATTTATGATGTAGAGTCTTTGGATGAGTGTCAAAACCAGAATAACAAGTTTGTGAAACCATGGAGACACCAAGAATTGACACCATTGCCCCCATTTGGAAATATCAGCAATGTAGAGCGCGAAAATGAAGCGCTTGTGATTGCCAAAGATTATGATCGTGTTTCTGATTTAGTTAGAGAAGGTGATGTATTTGTTGTCATTGCAACGGTGGATAATCCAGAAAAAAGTACATTATTATTTATTGAGATGCACTAGGTCAAAAAGCACATTGATGCAAGAATTTAAAGACCCATCAAATTATACGTATGGTGTGGGTTCAATGTTTTAATGGTATATTTCTTTGCAGAAGTAAGGAAATGTAAAGACCACATTATTTTTCAAGACTACGAGTCAGATGTTATATTTTCTCAATACAGTTATTTGGTCATAGCATCCCAGTTGCAGTTGAAGGCAGTGAAGAGTAGGAAAAATTCCAAGCATCGACAATGGAAATTGTCAATAGAAGATCATAATGCCATTCTTGATAATATGCCACTGGCACATTTCATATGAATAAAAAACACATCAAGGTTGACAAATTTTTGTTCTTTGATTGTTGTATTTACAGTTTTATTATTGACTGAGAAAGGGAAGATTCATCAATTACTGTGTGCTTTTCTCTTATACAGTATGTGTGTAATGTATTTGAATGTTTTGATGAATGTTAGTTAATGAAGAAGAGTTTTTACTCTGCATAACCCTAACGAGGAACCGATCTAAATGAATGAATGATTGCAAGATATGTTTTTTTGCATGCATACCTAATCTTGGGGAAGAGACAAAGCAATTCTGAATGATTATATGACTGTATGAAGCATAGAATATGTTTCAGATAATTGTAGTTCTATGTAACTCTGTGTGAGTATAATTGATGAAACATGGTTGTGTAGAATCTTCTTGGAAGATTACAGTTCACATAAATGGGTAGAATCTCTATAAGGGGTTCCAGTTCATATGAAGTTGGATAGAACGTGTATAGCTTCCAATTTCTATAGAAGTCTGTCAAAGACTTAACAGATTCCTACAAAGGACCTGTCAAATGTGTGATTGTGTGATAAGGGCCGAGTGCTCCCTACAAATCTATCTCACATAATGGAAGAACAAGATAGGGAAGGTGAAGTTCCTATGAACTTCATGAGACCAGATTAATTTCTGCGTTATTGTATTAGAGCCGAGAATCTAGAGGCATCACAGAATGAATCTGTAAATCTGGCAGAGATCAAGCAAATGGATCGTACACAGTGAATTAAAGGGTCAGTGTCTTTGAAGTTCAGATGAATGATAGATGTGTGTTATCCATGGTGATTGAATGGTAGGGAATTGGTGAAATTTTTTTAAGTGATTGACTTGTTGACGAAGAAATTTTTTCACGGGATAACAAATTCAATATGATGAAAATCATCTAAAAATAAATCCATGATCCACAACAATGATTTCGTGCATCATTATTAAGGGTGTGCGGGTATGAAAATGGAAAATGAATATTGGATGGAATTATCACAAACTTGTTGGTTTTGGGCATTCTATGGGCATTCCCACACCCTAGCTATGGGCTTCCCATGTCCTAATGCATGAAGACAGAGACGAGGATCACTTAATGACTGAGAAATATCATTTAAATTTATTAAATGATAAAATAGACATAAATGAGACAAGTAGGATTCTATACTCAATAAGTAATTCTTGGAAATAAAATATTATTTGATGAATAAAGAATTAAAAATAAATATGACGAACTCGGTTCCATTCAAATAAATCAATTTATTCATTGACAGGATGGCTCCAAAACCTCCTAGGAAACGAGTATAAATAAGCCAACGTTTTGATTTTTGAATTAAGAAATTTGGATAAGCTCTGAGGAATTTCGTGGGCTCACTGAGGAAATTCATGGAGCTTGACTGAGGCTACCTCAGACCCGAGCTTTTACAGCGGTGTGTAATTTATGTTTTGAAGTTTAAAGAGATCGCAATTGTGACTATTTTTACGGGAGTCTCATGTAGTATACAGAGAGATCTGATTTCGGTGGTTTTGTAGAGAATTTCGAGGGATGTAACAATAATATTTTAGTAGCAGCGAAGTTTACTGGTGACTTTTTTGAAACAACAGAGAAATTTTCTCCTTTACTGTTATTTTATTCATGTTGACAGTCCCTCGATGGCGACCAGCAGTTTTCAACCGAACTCGTGGATGTTCTAAGTTTGGAGTAGTAGCGAGATAAGTTTATGTGGAAAAGAAGAACCAAAAACATTCTTGAATTCAAGTGGTATGAACGGATTCTTGAATTCCTATATATGAGCAATCAGCAGTGCATTGACATAAGAAAAACCTTTATGACAAAACAGACCTATGATGAATTGGTTTGATGATTGGATTGACAAGCAATATGACCTTGATGACAGTGACTTTATTGACATCAATAGTCTTGAAGTGATTTTTATGCACAGTGAAGAAGTGATCTCATCCCTA
This sequence comes from Pseudotsuga menziesii, assembly GCA_001517045.1. Lineage (NCBI taxonomy): Eukaryota > Viridiplantae > Streptophyta > Pinopsida > Pinales > Pinaceae > Pseudotsuga > Pseudotsuga menziesii. The sequence continues at coordinate 1,616,758 of LPNX011000646.1, read as the reverse complement.
GTCCAAAATCCCTGAAGCAAGGGTTAAATTTGATGGGCACCTATGCCCATTGAAAGATATTTTTTTTTACAGTTTTGTTTTAAAACTGGCCTGCATATAACTTTTAATAAAAAAAATTATCCTTCTCATCTTTACTGTTGTGAGGGCGCTGCTTTCAAAACTAACCTGCATATAAATTTTAATTACTTTTTTTACCTTTCTCATCCTTAGTGTTTTGAGTTTATTGTTAAATATCCATTTACAAGCAACCTTTGTGAAAGGTGGAAGAAATTTATGGAGCAGCATGGAAGAAATTTATGGAGCATCTCCAATACTATATAGAGAAATATTTTTTATTTTAGCAGCTGGACTCGGACAAACTGTGGTGGGGTTTACAAGTCTTCCTAGGGACACATGTCATAGAATAAGCCTTGGTATTTTTTCATGGAAAGACCTTTGAAAAGGGTAAACCCTCCAATTTAATCTTCTTCTCAACTACCTGCATTTACACCCTTTTTTTCATTCTGGATAACTGAACAAAACTTATGGCTTTCATCAAAAGGAAACAGGGGAAAAGGAACTATAATGATATAAGGAATTGTTTTGTATAGTCGGGTCTCATTTTCATTTTCATTTTTATCCTAAAATCCAAACAAACAAACTCATTTCTATTGAAGAGTTGGGACTTTGGATCATTAGGCTTTAAATTAATCACTTTCAAAAGCAATACCACTTCTAACTCTACTATTTCCTTATTTTATAGGAGAGCATACTTGGGATACATCATTTTTGCTCTCTATTAGCGATGGAAACTAAATGATGTATGAAATTGAAATAAAGAAAAACAAAGTTCGAAACTTACCAAGCAATTCTCCTCATAAGATGGTCTAAGCAGAATCCTTTTTCCTGTTGGATCTCTCAGCAAAGCTGAGGAAATGAATTGTTTATATGAAAACCCAAACACTTTAAACCCTAAAACATTCAAAGATTGTTTTGTAAGGTTTAGGGTGTATGGATTGGCATCGTGGGTTTGGGACTCCACATTAGTAATTTTTCATTAAATCCTTAATTCAAAAGGGTAGATTGTGGCCTTACCATTCCAAATCAATCAATTGTTTTATATCAATATTTCCATCTGATTTTCCATGCACCCAAAAAATGATTGGAAAACTCCCACCCACCATTTATATGCCAAAAATTCAATTTTCAATGCAAAGAACGACAAGCAAATAAAAAATTACAGTTCAGATCAAATTCCATTGAAATGGAAAATTCATTCCAATGACATAATTAACTAGTTTTATAATAAGGCCTAAAATAGATAAGTTTCCAGACTATACTAACTGTGAAATTTGTTGGGAAAGAAAAGTGTTGTTGAAGGGTTATACAACCAGCTAGTGAACACTCAACACATGAAATGTTCTCTTGTCTTGTTCTCTGCTGTAAGAAGTTGCAAGGTTCTTACTTCTCCTTAGCATTCTCACGACCAGCTTGCCAAGGTTCTTAGGAGTTTGCATTCCCAACTTCTCACCTTTTTTCCTCTTGATGTGGAGGAGTAAAAAATTATTGAAGATTGAGGATAATAATGGAATATTGGAAGTCATAATCGATGGATCTACACAGTAAACTCATCTTCCAAAGTCAATTGGAAATGAAAATAAATACTTTTAGCTTCCTAGTTTAGCAAACACCACTGGTTTAAAAATGTTTCATCTGGCATCTTAAAAAGGAAAAATAGAAACATCGAGTCCCACCCCCCAACAACACAAGGTTTTATGGCCACATTGCTCACCGCATTTCTCATTAATGGTGTTTGTATGGTATGAGCATTTATGCAGCCACGGTGCTCCACTCAGCACCGAAATTGCATTGGAAAGAATAAAATTTATGATGGATAATCAATGAGCATCCATGAAAATCCAACTAAGCAACTAACAACAATAAATATTGGAAAATTTCAAGGCTACCCATCAATTTGACAACTCCAGAAATTAATTGAACTTCCCTAATGACATGTTTATTCCACATTCCACGGTATTTTACGGTTAAAAGATGAAAAAATGTCCATACGGGCGTCAATTTTAACCCCTGCCTTGAAGACTTGGAGATATATAATGACATCATCAGAAACTAGTGCAAGACAATATAAACAGTGACTCTTGGAGTCATTAGTATTTGTGATACTTGAGTAGACTTGAAGATTTGATGGTGAGAACTATGATACGATCACTGGCATGATAGTGGGCATGAAGATTATATCTCGTGTCTCTTATGCAATTTGTTGAAGATTATGTCAAGAAGAACAACAACCAAGCTCTAGTATTGCAGATGGGGAAGCAAGGTGGTGGATTAAAAGCCAATGGCATGGTTTCAAAGTCAACTGCAAATGACTTGGATAATTTTAATTCAAAGAAAAAGCAGTCACTTGTTGCAAAGAATATTACTTTACTTGTCAGTGAAAAATCTTCCTGTGTGCTTTTTTATTTTTCTACTGTGGTAGAGATCATTCAAATCATCAATACTTGCAAAGGTCTCAGAGAATTTTCCATCCAGTTCCATGACCAAAACACCAAGAAAATGAACACAATAAAAATTAGTGCTATTCAGAATTTCAAACAAACTGCCAAGAATGCACTAGATAAAACTTGAATCCATGCCCTTTTAGGTTTCAGGGATCAACCAAAATAGACAAGAAACAAATGAGGATTGAAGTCTCAAACTTGTAAAATGTTGTAACATAACCATGACATTAAAACAAATGGTTAAAGGTTTTAAAATGGATTATACGTTACATGAGCAATAACACAGGAATAAACCAAAGACCTCATAAAAAATTTCTATACTCAAATAAAGCAATTTTGAAAAGAATAAAGCCCTTTAAAAAAAATAGCAAATATATGAGAACAAAGATAGAATCTGTAGCTCAAGATTTATGTTTGACTCCAATTTCAAAACAAGTTCCACTACATGAAATTATAGATAGAACTCTTACCTCACAAATTTTTCAATTGTCTATCAAAAATATATCAGAAATATATCTTTACTGTGGCTTGGGACAATGCAAGTCTTGGAATATCAGTGATTAGTTCACCAACCAAAAGAATAATTTCCAATTTTCATATAGCAAACAATAAAAGATTTAACAAGATAAATCATTAAACAAATGGATAGCATATTAAAATCAAAGATTTTGTTTTTAAATTGATGAGGCACAATGGTCAAAAGGTGGCATATACACAAGTGCAAAGTCCTGGATTAATAGAGTTTTGTTCACTAACCCCCCCCCAAAAAAAATTACAAATTTACTTATAGCCAAAAGATGAAAGATTTAGCTCAACTTCATATTTGTTGAAGGAACCTATGTATGAAGATGAGATTCCAGTTAGAGAGTTGAAAAATGAATTACTTTCTGAAAGTAATTTTGAAACTTAGAGGAAACAAAAAAAAATTGAAGAGGGAAATTGTTGAAATTTAATGGTTAGTGATGTTTTAATACAAGTAGTAAACATAAGTGCATGAACATATAAAATTCATATTCAGAATAGTGCTGCTAATAAAACTTTAAACTGTAATAAAGCAGGAACATAATTTTCATCTCTTTCAACTTAATGCTCTGTTGGTCACTGCATTAATTCACTGCGTTAAGGTTGGCCATTGAGATTTGATACCATATTTCATGTACACGAATGAATAAATAAAGTGCAGGAGATGCAACATTAAGGAATTAGAACCATTATTTGAATATTCCTTGTACTCAGATAATTCTGATTTTTATCTTGTCATCGAAGGGACAAGTCAAATAGGGTAAACCATATAGGTACCTTGAGAGAGGGTTAAAGCAGACCGAAACTGACCTTAGATTCTTAGTCAACAAAAAGAGAGGTTTCAATCAAAAGCACATGCTTGAGTATTTTAGTCATGTCCAAAATAGTCATGCTAAGGACACAGTCACTTAGCACAAGAAACACTCAGTCATAGTGATACCCTATGCCAGCTATGTTGAGTAACTCACATTTCACACTTGAAGAATAACCTCACAGTCACTTAGGGGATAGAACCCAGCACACAGGAAAAACCCATGAGAACTAACGCTGAGAAAATCATGAGGTAAGTGACTGAGAAAAACACAGAAACTCACGATGAGAAAAATCGTGAGGTAAGTAGCTAAGAAAGAGGCAGAGACTCACTTTACAAGATGAGACATAAATAAAGAAAATGCAGAGATCAAGCTTAGTCTCTAAAGAAAGAATAAATCACAGAGGTAAAACTCAGAGCATGAATAAACAAATCGCATATCATGAATGAAAAAATCACAGAGGTAAAACTCAGCCCGTGAAATGAACAAGACACAGGGATAAAATCGTGGAGTGAAATCTCAAAGGAAAACCCGAGAGACAAACCCGCAGACAAGAGGAGAAAATCATATCGCAAAGGAGATAACCCGTGCTGGAGAAATCGGTGATAACATAGATCCAAATGAGATAACAGACTGAGAATACGGTGAGATAACCCTAGGACCAAGTAAGAATAGGACCATGAGTCAACAACCACAAGATCAAAACAAACCGTAA
>LPNX011000646.1:1584289-1596635 GCA_001517045.1 Pseudotsuga menziesii | reverse complement strand
ACACTCTGGGCCATATAAAATCTCTGTCAACCAGGAAAATCAACCCTACGCCTGCCATTGCCAATAAAACTGCCCCATTTCCAGTGAAACATCCCTATGTAGGTGATGAAGATGAGGACGATTCTAATAGCAGTGAAGAATCTAGCTCGGTCAGTGAGGACACATCAAACGCTTGAAAAGGAAATGCTAAATCAACTTCCTTCGGCTTCGGCTTCCCCATCGTCGAGGAACCATACAACAAATTTTAGTCAGGTTATCTGTTATGTTTCTTTTTGTATATCTTAGGAACACCATGGGATTCCGAGGCTTGAGCTATGTCTATAAGTTTTCCCAATTTTCTATGTCTTACTATATACAATCAATCCTTTTTGGACCTATTTTCTCGCTAGAAGGGAGGGTCTGGTTCTACCTTTTTGGACCTATTTTGCCTCTAGCAGGGAGGGTTCGAGTTGCTTCCCTGAATGGGTCTACCTGCCAGTCATGCTGGGAAAGTCTGCATCTATGGTCTGTACTATTTTTGTAACTCTACCACCCTTTTTCTTTCAATAGAATAGTCCTTTAACTTACAAAAAAAAAATTCTCTTTTAACAATAGATCAACCACACCTGCCAACCAGTCCTTAGTAAATTGTTTTGGTCGTTTATGATTACACATTGAATGAGGGAAGCGGTGGATTTGCAACACTTACTGGGATATTTTTCTTTCTATTGAGATTGACTTGGTTAAGAATATTTGATAACAACAAAGTGAAAAAGGTAGAGCACTCATTTTTTTAGATAAAAAATAAGATTGTAAAATTAAAACACATGTATCAATTTTATACAATGTTGTTTTGGCATAAGAAACATTTAGGGAGTCAATTGGGTGCAACTCAAGTGGTTGTCCGAAAAAGTTGTTACCCTCCCCACCGGAGTTCAAATCCCACTTCCTGACATGTTTTCTCTTAGTGAGTTGAATGTTTATTAGCTATACATAATCTATTCATGAGTTGTTAACATGGTCTTGTGCCCTGAACAATATAGGGTTTACCCTGAGTACCATCCTTGGAATGAGAGGAACCGCCCAGGAGCTTTCCTCCCAAATATGTTACCTGGAAAAGAAAAATGAGAAACATTTAGGGGAAAAATTACCTAATATCACAAAAAATACCTAAATTCCTTTAAATATTAAATTAGATAAATTGGTCAGCTACCAAAAACATGAGCTTCAAGGGTATTTCTTTCTACTCATCTTGCCACTGTGGCTTACACCCAAGATTACTATTTTCTACTTGAGTTTCAAGAGTATTTATTTATACTCATCTTGCCATTGTTTTTGTAATGTTCCTAAAAGTGACATGCATGCAAACCCTAAAAGTGGCATGCATGCAAACCCTAAAACTGACATGCAAACCCTAAAAGCTATATAAGAAGGTTAGTTGAACCAAAAGGGTATCCTTACTATTATTCATCTTTTGGAAACACGTTTTGAGAGCTTGGTGAGCTACTTAGGGTTTAGGGCGTATTTCCTTGACCTAATTGGATTTGGTGGCGAAATCTATCCACCCTAACCAATTGCTAGGGTGAATCATCCAGATTCACCATTGTGTAATTCATTGCATCAAAGATTCATTGTGTTTTATAGTTGGGTGTATTCATTCATTAATCATGGTAGTGATCCTATCATTGTTGAGAAAGGGGAGTCTCCACCAAATTCTGGGAAACAATATTCCTTTATACTACTACTGTTGAATTGTATATTGAAATCATGGTTATCTCCATCCGTTCCTCCTCAAAGAACAGGGCAGCGATTTACTGTGGGAAAGGGTTCATTCTATTGGCAACAAGTTACCAGTGAGCAGAGGATTACCACAAGGGAACTCAGCCTGTTTAATAAGCGTGATCTCTACGGGAAGGAAATAACGCAACGAAGTCTCACTTATTTCCATGAATAAGAGGGATGGAGTAATTAAGAGATCGTGTTCACATATTTAAGGGTTGCATACACTCAAGAGAGGCATGATTAGTCTATCTCGATACCCTTCCTCCAATATGGGCATAGCTCTCAAGTAAACCCACTTCCATTGGGGCCTATTCATCATCTATGTTTCTACATCAAACTGCTACAACCCTCAGAGATTGACTTTCCATTATTATTTGATATTTGCATGCACATAAGAAGGAAGGGATCAATACGTGGAAGGTGCTCCTACTTGAGCGTGGTACTCAAAGATTCCATTGTGTTGAAGCATATTCATAAATTTGTGTGTTTATATCAGGTTACTACAGCCATCAATCAATCCACCCTTATTACTATTTGAGAAGGCATGAACCATAAATCTGGGAAATTAATTGCACCGAGAGGTGCTCTAGAGCCCAGTATGAGGGAGATCTTGTAATGTTATGTAACGTTACGTAACATTATTTTTATTAATAAAAAATAATTTTTCGAATTAAATAAATGTCGGCCACAAAAACAATCTAATATGGGGGAGATGTTGTAATCTTCCCACCTAACAAAATAATAAAAAAGTAAAAATTTAATTATTCGTAAAACAAATATGTGGGTGAGGAAAAAAACACAATATGGGGGAGATGTTGTAATGTTCCTACCTAACAAAATAATAAAAAATAACAAATTGAATTATCCACAAAAAAATGTTGGCCTTGCACATGGTTTTAAAACCATGGGCAAGGCCTTCTAAACAACCCATGGTTTTATTGTACATGGTTTAGGAGGGCCTTGCACATGGTTTTTAAACCATGTGCAAGGCCTCCTAAACAACCCATGGCTTTATTGTACATGGTTTAGGAGGGCCTTGCAAATGGTTTTAAGACCATGTGCAAGGCCTCCTAAACAACCCATGGCTTTATTGTACATGGTTTAGGAGGGCCTTGCAAATGGTTTTAAGACCATGTGCAAGGCCTCCTAAACAACCCATGGTTGTAGGAGGGCCTTGCATATGGTTTTAAGACCATGTATGGGGAAATGTTGTAATGTTTGTTCCTAACAAAATAAAAAATAATATATGTTAGCAATAAATAATATTAAATATTAATAATAAAAATATTATATGTGGACCTTAAATAAAAATATTTGTCTTTTGGTTTGAATTAAATCAATGGATACCTAAGAAGAGGTTTGCGCCTTGAGAGATTTGATCCATCTCAGTGCTTGATAGAGCCTAGGATTTGGATCTACACTGTTTATTTGCATAGCTAGGACATTATTAGGCATTTGTTATCTTCAGACTTTGGGCATCACCTTGATCACTAAAAGGATCTACACAGTCATCTATAATTCAACTCTGTTAAGGCTTAAAAGACTGCCATCTCATTTATTGTTGTCCAAGGTACTTCTTAGATCAGATCTGATAATTTCCTGAATTTACATTATTTATATGATGTTGTTATTTATGGATATATATTGGGATATTACAGTCTTCCACGTAGGATTTCTATTTTCTGTCTTACTGAGTAGTTCTAGTAAGCATCTAATATTTGATATGGTCCAGATCGGCCTCAAAAATATGGTGGACATGAAGGGACATACCTAGTCCAGATCAACCTCTAAAATATGGTGGACATGAAGGGACATACCTAGTCCGGATCACCCTAAAAAACTATGCTTTGTATTTTTTATAAGAACTTACATATAATACTGACATAACTAGGGTTCTTCTAGTGGAGATATTTAGATCACTGTACAATATGCTCATACATTATGGATATTACGTAGCTAATACATTTACTGTAAGTATTAGTCGTAAGCTCTATACTCATTACTTAGCTTGATGCTTCTTCTTACTCCCATTAATTTATGGTGTTCATGTTCTCCTTATTGAACTAGCGTGTTTACCGTAGTTCTTGCTCGTGCTTATCTCTTACTCGTGCTTATCTATGATGTTGTAGATAGAGATAGTTAACCTCAAAGTCAAATTCCTAAAATAAGAGTCACCATATTTAGATATGACCTCCCAACATAGTTTTATTAACTTCATAGTTCAATGATCTATGAAGAATTTAAAATACCCACCTAACAAATAATGCTCAAACATATGGAGCATGTATACCATGGCTAGGCCTTCCACTTTAGTACTGGCATAGTTTCACTTGGATGAAGTCAACGTATTTCTATTAAAGTAAACATTATGAAATAATATTGATTCTCTAGGTTTTGCATGGATACCTCTCCAAATGATAATTGAAACTTTGGCATGTACATGGAATTCAACCACCCACTTAGGGAAAACTAAAATTTCCATCATTACCAATTTATTTTTTAGGATGTTAAGGATGCTTCACACTCCTTGTACAAATACATTCTTTTTTTATCTGTTTCATTATTCAATTACTCCATAGTCTTTTTAATAGTAGCATTGCCATTGATGAACTGTCAAGAATACCCAATTTACCCAAGATTTAGTTGCGAGATATGGACATTAGTGGGTGGATTAAGTTACTAGTGACAATGATCTTAGTGGGATCAACCAATACACTTTCATGAAGACAAAATGTCCTATCATAATTCTAAAATGGGTGTACAAGATGCACATTTTCAGGTCTAAGGAAATTCATAGCTACCGATACATCTAAAAACACACGTGAAGAATCAAAATATGATATTTCAATAGGTTGTACATCATCCAATCATCTAAGTACACCTTCAAAAACTTATATATATATATTCAAAAAATGTTGCAAGGAAAATCTAAGAGAACATTGCAAGGGAGCTGGAATGTAATGACATTGTACACATTAGATCCCCATTTAGTTGTGAAGACCATTTTTTTTTTTTTGGTAATACATACTTATTTCTACCGCAAGAATCCATCTATAAGGAGTAAGTGTTATTTATGTCCTGCAACATGATCTAGCACCTTGTCACTAAAGGGTGTTGGAAACTAATCATGGACATAAATGGGGTGGGAACTAATGATGGTCATAATTGGGGTTGAGGTCTACAAATCAACAGATAATGGAATTTCTAGTGATCATGTCTTCTTGTCTTGAATCATAATTGGACTACTGAAATATGATTCTTTTAGTAGGAAGATGAGACTAATAACCAATATTAATCTATTTCTTCTTTTACCCTCTATTTGATTCTAGGATTCAATATGTAGGGTCTTCCCTTAACAGGATTGGAATCTAGATTTAGTTCTATTTTCATTTCTCCTAACTCTCCTTTTATTCATTACATCTCAATTAAAATATTAGTAAAGAGGTCAATTATTCTCCGAGGCAACCTCTTCTAATGCTTATGCATCCCAATAATCATTGAATGAGGTATTCTTAGCTAATACATTTACTGTAAGTATTATTAGTAAGCTCTATACTCATTACTTAGCTTGATGCTTCTTCTTATTCCCATTAATATAAAATCAATTATTTTCAATTACCCACTACAATGCAAAGAATGAAAAAAAGCATGTACCAAGATATAAAATTCCGACCTAACGATCCTCTTACCATGGCATTCCCTTCATCTTGGTATGAGGTGGAACACCGGTTCACCAATTCCCAGACCTCATTGAGCCCGTTATCCAGGTAAGGTCCGCCCCTGCACTGGAAACCCCTTCACCTCACAAATTCGGGGATGGTTATACAGGCCCAACCTAATGGCTCTCAAAACGCAGATGAAATGGCTTCCCAAATGGGAAAACTCTTTTTGCAAGCCCGATAATCCTTGACCAAGTCCCAAAAGACCGAAAAAATAGAAAACGATGATGATGGTCGAATAAAACCGCACATAAAATGGGTGCCCAAATAGGAAAATTATGTTTGCAATCCCGAAAAGGCCTTACCATGAGCAAAAATCTCTTACCCTGCTTGACCGAAAAACCTGAAATGATGACGATGGTGGACTAAGCGAAAGCCCGAAAATATCTTACCCTAACTGAAAAACCAGTGAAATGATGATGGTGGTGGACTAAGCGGAAGCTCGAAAAGACTCCAAGCGTGCCCTGAGAGCGAAAAAACTGAAAAAATGATGACAATGGCAGGCTAAGCAGGGAGGTTATTTGGCTTTATATAGTTAAATATTTCTCGGCCGAGAGTTACGAATGAATCTAATCTCTTAGCCGAGAAACATTTTCGACCTTCAAAAGTGCAAGATCTAGTCTTGAAATTGCAAATATCAGATTTTAAAAGTGCAAAATAAAATTTCGAAAATGCAAATATCAAATTCAAATTTTCAATTTTGGAATCTTATATTAACACTTTTGTAACTCAACTTTGCACTTTGTAAACCAAATTTTTTACTTTAGAAACGCCAATTTTGGCATGTCTTTGAAAAACAAATCAAGGTTAAGTCCTTGTAATAATTTTTTTTGAAATCTATTGAAATATTTGCTAAACAAACATGTCCTTGGTAACACACTTGTAAAGCATCATTATCCTATATATTATGAAAAAATTTAGTACGTCTTAAAGACGATGGTGATAAATTTGTGCCTTTAGTGCAAGTTTTAACTCCATTGCTAACTTGCTAGCTTATTGATCATTCAAACCCCGTGGATTTAACTACAAGGAAATAATGGATTCCAAAGTGTATCCATCATGTAACTATTTGAACTTTAGCTTTGGGTGATGAATCGTGGCTAAATTGATCACCTTTTGGATGGAAAAATATAATTTTAACTACATAATATACTACTTAACAAAAACATTATTGGCATAAAGCCAACATCTTTATTCAATTGTGATTCAATTTTACAATAGTACAAGATGAATGCGTTTATATTTCATGATGAAGATAGGATCTTAGGCTTAACTTTATATTTGCCTGAACCTTCACCATTTTGAGTTTGTCTTGGACTCTAGGTTGAAGAGAATTCTATTGTGAACATGTTATTATCTTTGCTAACTATATTTTGTTATGGTTAATTAGTGGTCCTTAGAAAAATACATAAACTCTAATATTAGTTTGAAATACTCACTCTTTTCATAAAACTTTGGGTTATAAACATATTAGCTTCAACCATACAAGATATAGAAGAGAGCAAGGAGTAGAAAAATTTTAGTTTGATCTATTTGTTTTTGTGTGTGTATTTAATCGTTATTTGGAAGAATCCCACAATAAAATTGGAAAATGAGTATCTCTCATTTTTTTAATTATTTGATTTTTAATATATATATAAAATACTATTTCAATTATCTAATAATACATTTAAATGTATATGTTATAGTTAGCCTTCTTTTTCAATAAAATTAATTTACTAATATTAAAATAAACACATGTTTATAAATAAAACTAGTAACTTATATCTAATAAATCAAATGTAAGTAAGATTTCAATAACTATTCTCTCTTTATATTTGAATATAGTATAAATAATAATAAACACAACATCAATTTTAAAAAAATATAATAAATTTAGTAACACATAAATACATGTTTATAAATACTAACTTATAACTAATACATCAAATATAAATACTATTTAATTAACTATTTTATCTATACTTTAATATAATATAAATAATAATAAACATAATTATAGTTAATTAAAAAACAAAATAAATAATTAAAATGAAATTAAAAAAATATATTTTACAAACATTAAAATAATTGATAATAAATTTAGTAAAATATTAATAGTAACTTTAAATTAATAAATCAAATATAAATAAAATTTACTTAACTATTTTCTCCATACTTTAATATAAATAAAATTTAATTAAAAATATATATTTTACAAAGATTAAAATAATTGATAATAAATTTGGTAAAATATTAATAGTAACTTTAAATTAATAAATCAAATATAAATAAAATTTAATTAACTATTTTCTCCATACTTTAATATAATAATAAACATAATTATAATTAATTAAAAAACAAAACAAATAATTAAAATAAAATTAAATATATATAGATATTACAATGATAAATGAGATCACATTTCATAAGTGCATTGTAAATTTAAAATCATGATACATTATTAAGCATGAATTTTAAATAAGATAATATAATTATATAATGTCAACATTATTTATGAAACTATAAATTTCTTTAATTCTAAACACAATTCAAAACACTTTATTTGTTTTGACATAATGGATTGAAACACACAATTTATTTTTGTACATGGGTTGAAAGTTTTGAGACTAATAGGCCTATGTATGGAATCGTATACCTAAAATATGGTTGTGGAATGGAAAAGCCAGATGAAAGGAAAAGATGGGGAAATAATTGGAACAGAGAGATGAAAGAAATAGCACGTGGAAAAGAAAGATGAAAGGAAATCGCATGTGAAAAATTTAAAATTCTGATTTTAAATATTTTTAATTTTAATATTAAAAATAAAATAATAATTATATATTTAAATATTAATTTAATTATTATATAAATATAAAATTTAATTAAAAAATTAAATAACATAAAAGTAGGTCTTCTCAAATATTTTTATGAATTTTAATTAAATTTATTTGAATACTAAAAGATGGTGTTTTATTTTAAATAATTATTTTTCTAAATATTTATAACATAAAAAATCATATCACAAATAAATTTTAGATAAATTATGTTGTCATAAATAAATATAGATTAAAAGAAAGTTAATGTAATATAAAGCTATCATTAATGTAATTTAAAATACATTTAATTCTTTTTATAATTAAAATTAAAAAGAAAAATAGTATTGATAAAATAAAAATAAATTTTCAATAATTACATAATGAAAGATCGAATTTAATATTGAAAAGAAAAGAAATATTCCCACCTTTCTTAGCAGCTCTACCCCACGTTGTAGTTTACAGTAGAAGTTTTTAATTTGAAGGAGGAGGAAAGAAAATTAGTTCCTTGGCCTTGACAACTCTGCGGTCTTGATAAAGTATGACAAGGATGTTAGAACATATAAACAATGAATATCTCCCCCGATTTCTTAGCTCGGATTTTAGAAGACTAAACGAAAGGGTAAGAAATGCCCACTCGTGCCAAGTCAATACAATTTGATTGTCCCCGATTTGTCCACTCATTACAATCCAATTTCTTTCTCTAATCATTTCTTAATGATTTGTTCGCTGCTTTTTATGTCCCCGCCCGAGGGGATATATATGAATTGCTCAAGGCGATTATTTGATGTAATTTGTTGCAACTTTAACAAAATCATATAATTTTTGCCATAGTTTGTATTAAATTTTTTTGGAAATTATTTAAATATTGATTTATCTTGCTTTTTATTGGTTTATATAGGTGACGTAGGCGTGGGACTTTGTGCCCCAAGACCCGGCGGCGGGCTAACGTCAGCAGCATTAACTTAGTTTCTTTTTAAGCTATATTTTTTTATTTTTTAAAACTATTTTTGTGCCTATTCATTAGTTAGTGCACGTGACATTTCTCTAGGGTTTTGCGCTGGAGGACCCGACGGCACAATGACATCAGCTTAGGTAGTAGTGTCTCGCAAGGTTAAAATTTACATCAACATGGATAGTAGTGCAATATCGTATGTAGGTGGACCTTTGCAGATGGTATTACTCCCAGTATGCTTTTTTTAATGAGTAAAATACAATGAAAGAAACACGTAAAGCACCTAGAGTGACAAGTGTAAGACTCAGTTAATGTGACTACTGTTTAGTTTGAGAATCGAGACTCTGAGCTATTGTAATGTCTGGGTTTGACTTACAACTAAGGTGGCCTTGGGTTTTTCATGGAAAGACCTAGCAAACAAACAGGTGTTGTAAAAATTATTAATTGTGTTAGTCTCTGTATATATACACAAAAAAAACTATACATTTCAAAATTATGAAAAAACCATACAACAAATCCTTCATTATTGTATATTCTTTCATTCGGCCTGGGTCCCGTCTTGCTGGAGGTGACTGCAACGAGCTGGGAGCTATTGGTCTCTGTGGGTGCTCCATCCTTTGCCTGGATCAGTCTCCTTCGACTGTTCGCGGTGTGCTCATGCCGCAACCATTCTTTTGTCTTTTTCGTGCTCCTGCTATTGCTTTGAAAGATATTTGGGGCTATTCATTTCATTGAGCAAAAACTTCCATTTGTTGTTTTTTATGTTAAAAACTTAGAAATCTGTCTATGTTTTCAAAAGTGTTCTGTTTGTAAACAATCTCTGCAATGGGGTTGTATTACAGGTTTGGTAGCTGGAGTATACTCAGGAATGACATATGGCATGCAGGAGACACATGGTGTTCATGAACTCGGGAATGACATATATGCGATTAAATTTACTACTGTAGTTCAACTATAAATTGGAAAATTCAGTGATGGTTTTGTAATTCAATAGATCGTTTTGTAATTCATCTGTAAATTGGAAAACCTAGAATCCTACCTTATATTGAAATTTCAATGGTTTCATATCACAGATGGATAATCCTAAGGGGATAAGCAGCTCATCCAAATGATTCGCATGCTCTTTGTAAATAAACGATTAATGGGGATTTGTGGGCATTGCAAAATTAGAAAACCATAAATATATTGGAAGGGCTATCTCATATACAAGAATAAATCTTTCAATTTCTTGCTCCGGTGATGCAGATATTAAAATTTGATAGTGGAATGGTTTGGTTTTGCATCCCAATGAAATATTAGATGAGCTATTTCTAGCTCGTGGATTATTTCTTCGCTCCTTTTATTGCGTGGTTTGGACCGATCCAACAATGCAGACTTCCAGAGTGAAAAATGCTCTCATCTCAACAAAGTGAAAAATGCTCTCATCTCAACAAATTGATTCAATATTTTCTCAATAACAATGGCTTGAAATAAACAATGCTCGATCCCGATTCAGGATTTTCTCAACAACAGTGTTTTGAAATCGACTTTGCCTGATCCCGTTAAATTCATGGAGTAGGCAGAAAAGCAGTAAGCCCATGCTAAAATAACAACATATATGTATAAATTATTGATATAGTATTTTTATGTTTCTTTTCAAATATGTGAAATGATTGTGTGCACCGAACATATAAACATGAACAACTTTTAGTTGCTTAAAGAAACTGTCATAAGTACTGAAATGATAGTTGCAACAATCTGTGAATATGGCGTCATATATTGATTCTTGTTGTTGTTGGAGATACAGTTGTGAAAAATCTCCAGAATTTCTGGAGGGTATTAATGTTCATCGAGAACATCTTGTATTTGTCAAAAGCATACCGTTTGGAGGTTTGCCATGTTATTTTGGATCATATTATATTTTAATTATTAAATTGTATGAAAAAAGGGGATATGCAATAATGAGTTGGATGTGGCGTCCGTGTTGGACATAGTGCATACTGTGCATTGCCCTATTATTTTGGGGTATTATTTAACACTGCGAGCAGTAGTGCTTTGAATTTAATTTTGGCATAATGCTTGGATAGTTGGACTATTCTTTTGGATTCTTTGCATATCAGATTTAATACTGGCAGGAGTAGTGATTTGAATCCTGTCATAGCGTGCATTGGAAAGAAAGTAAATAACTATCCTATCACATTGATTCACATTGCTTGATATAACGACGGTGCTGCTCACGTCGGGAGAGGGCCTGAGAGAACTCGCTTATTTGAGATAAGACAAGTATTATATTAATTCAAATGATGTTATGTTTGCATTGGATTTATATGAAGATTATATAATGTTTACGTGAATTTATATGAAAATTATACAATGTTTATGTGAAATTACAGGTTGTGTTGAAGATAAATATATTAATACTTTTATGATGTCCAAAAAAAATGAATAATGATTTATATGTTTTCAGATGTAAATTATATAATTTCGTGAGAAGGATTAAATATTTTCTGAAGTGTTAAAACCAAAACAATTGGTTTATATTTAAAAAGGTTTTAAAAAGAAAAACAATTGCATTATGGTTTATATTTTAAAAGATTTGATGTTTAATAGAATGATTGCATGTTTGATTAAGATTTGATTATTAAGATAAATTTATATTAGTTAAAATTTATCAATATATATATATATATATTAGTGAGTATATAAGAAAGTAAATTCTAATATTTTTTTAAATGAAGAAGTGAGATATAATAAATGAGATCTTTTATGGAATATTTCTTTTAGTTGTGTAGTTATGTCACTCATGGTTATAATTTGTACAAGTCTAACTACATTGACATGGTTTTCATAAAGGAGATTTAGGGAGTTGACTATTTTTATTTCTTTTTATAGTTTTATAATACCTAAACATTTTTTTGTAACTAATATATAAAATTTAACATATTTATCTATTGAATATTTTTTTTCAAAGAACCTTTGTTAGAGTCATGGGCATGAGTCCTAGGAGTAGTGATTAGTTTCTAAAGATGCCCCATCCCTAGTGTCATAAGCCTTTGATTGGGTTGATATTGCATTCTTAGTTGAAATATTTTATTCACTAAAGACAAATAATTATTCACTAAGGATAAATAATAATT
>LPNX011000646.1:1544143-1554998 GCA_001517045.1 Pseudotsuga menziesii | reverse complement strand
CATCCAATGTTTATTATCTAGTTGATCATTAAACACACTACATTAGTTTTTGACTACTTTGCACTCCAACATTTATTAAATTTGTCCAATCACATGTTGCTTATTGTTAGACCACACTCTTGTGAGCATTTATTAAAAAATTATTGCAAAGTGCTCAAATATTGTTAAAAAAATATGTTAAATATAGTAAGACAACCACCTTGCACTCAAGCATTTATTTAAAATAATATTATGAGGCATATAGAGAATGTTAAAATTACTATTATGTCATAAAGTACTCAACAAGTCCTTCGTCCATACTCTTGTTCTCCTTTTTAACAGTTGTTGCTACTATTAATGCAAAGAGATTTCTTCCATGTTGCTATTGGTTTGTGTAGCATGTGTTTGGACACACGCACATGCCAAAAGGAACCTACTAAGGGTTGTGCAGACCTTAGCAGAGTTTAGAAAGTGAAAGTGAAAAAAAAATGTCAAAACATAAATATACAACTAACTAGCATGTAGGTAAAATTAATTGAAATAATATCTAAACTACCATTTTTTGTGTGTTCTTCATCAAAGAACATACAAGTGACAACATGTTATGAAGTATAAAGAATTCCTTTTGTATTAAATGGCTGTATAATGAGTAGAATAACCTCACAATAGAAGTGGAAGGAGTCCTTGAAGTTTTTTGAGGGAGGGTCCATTAACCTCCTGGCAGTCCTGCAATCTTCCTGCCATGCGCCAAAATAAGGATCTCTAGTGAGGTGAGACAAGAGAAGGAAATGTTGACTCTGATCTCAAGAAGATTCAGCAGAATGATGGCTTGAGAAAATGGGTGGAGAATTGTGTCGAAAGATGGAGCTTAAGGGTTCATTTATTGGAACTATAGATGTATATGGGGATAAGGATGAGGGTGAATTTTTTCATCCTAAATCCTCTCCATGATTTGTGTTTCAGAGTCAGATTTTGTGCCTATATTTCCTCTTTTTGTTGGGGAAAAATAAAGGAACAACCATAAATAAAGTCCTTGTGAGGTCGCTATTTTCTAACAAACTATGTGAATTTGGTCTCTTATTTCATATTTAACTAAGGGACACTACTCCATGCTCAAACAAAAAGTAATTTTAATAGTTAACTAAGGGACACTACCTTGGATTGGTGAACATATAACAATAGCATCATTTATAAAGACATAGAGCAGCGAACAAGCCGACTCATGATGAGACGTCTTGTCCCTCGCCTGTATGAGTGAAAGCCATTATGTTGGCTTCATGACCAGATGAGGTAATTTCATTTTCTAATCAACTATGATCATGATGGATTGGCTCGTATGAGACCTTCCATCCCTTGACTAACTTTAGAGTTAATATTATTTTTATTAAGAGAAGGGTTGTATTACTTGTTAACTTGATTAACATTCACTCAACAGCATGGGAATCATGACTAAACTCCTTAAGAGTAAGGGATGTCATTAAGGATTTAAATATTTACAACTTGCTGCCATATATTATCTCATATGTACTCGAGGGAATTCCTTTCAAAGGAAATTAAATCTTATCATAACATCCAATATGAAAATAAACTTTGTTCAAGGTGAGGAAGGGCCTTTATAAGTTGATAATTAATAACATGGTAAGAGCATTTCAGAAGCTGATGGAAGAAATAATCTACAAAGGGAAACCACAAAGTCAAGTGCCTGCCTAAAGATAACCTCAAAAATTTGTATACCTACTGTTGGCTTGTCAGAGACAAAAATAAATGACCATTTAGTAAGAGTTAATTGTTGAAACAACTTTATTGAAAGTAAAATTTTGAATACACACTTGAAAAAAACAAACCACGCGATATACAAGCTTAGTGAAACTAAATAAAAAACATGCTATTCAATGTATAAGCCTAATCAAACTCATTGAGAAAAATATTTTTTCAAAATCTAGGCATTCACTGGATAGGTTTCAGGGGTACCTTCTAGTGTTTGTAGTAGAAAAGTACCAAGGCCTTTTTAGAAATGGTATATGACCCTATTGACCCCAACAAATTCCATTGATTTTGGAAAAATAAAGGTCCCCCATGTAAAATTTGTATAAAGGCTTTGTTTTAATGTCGTTTTGTTTGAGTTTGCTCAATGGTTAGATGGCCTTCTTTTTCAATTTTACGTGCTTTTAATTATTCTTCATGAAACATGATTTGTTGGTTGAACGACACTTGCATGCTCTCATTTGACCTTATATGAGTTGAGTACTTGTCTTCATTTGAAGAAATTGTTCTATCTTCAACTTTCGACAGCTTCGCTAAGTTTATGTCTTCAATGCATTAACAGTTTGATGAGCATTTTTGGTAGATGCGAACAAATTGAGTGATTTCTTCTTTTTAATGATTTTGACCCATGTCATGAAAGAATATATGTTAAGGAATGGGATTTTGAAGTGTTGGTTTCATTTTCAGACTTAATATCATTTGGCTGGGATGATGATATTTCATAATAATTTTTAAGATGGTATTTGAGGATCTTATATTTAAAGTTTTTTTGTGATTATATGATATCATTAAAAAATTAATAAATAAATAAATGATAAAAAAAATTCTTATAGCTTAAATGAATTCAATTCAGCGAATTACTTTATTTAATTTCTTATGGAAAGAAAAACTTATAATTGATAGTACACTCTTCGTTCTTGACCTTCGTTATTCTTCTACTTCTAAAGTTTCTCAAATTTTACAACTTGGATAGTCTAAGGGCCAAGAAATGTAGTTCTATAATATATGACTAAGCTGTATCTTATCATTTGAAAGCAAATACATCCTATTAAATTCTTTCACTTTACAATAATGTTTTGTTTTTAATTGTTTTTTTAAATTAGTCACCTTTTGAAGTAGAGCATTTCAGATTATTTTAATTCATTTTGGTTTTTATTCAATGGTAAATCTTGATTCAAAGCTGGCATGTGACATACTACTTGTGCAATTTATGCATTTACCTTACCACTTAAATATAATGTTTTATGGTGCTATTATAAACTCTTAAGATATTTTAATTAATGATGTTGTTGTAAATATAACTTCAGAAGATATTCATTTGTATTTTATATTTTTATTTTTATTGTATTTTACTTGTACCTCCGACGAAGATGTTTTTGCTCCGTTCAAGGATGTCATTATTATGTTTGGCCATACAATGTTATTGAGGTAAAACCTCCATTGTAATTCAGGGCAATAACACCCCAAAAGAATAATTGTAAAAGGTATTATTGAGTCTCCCTAGGATAGGTCGGCCCAGTTAAGTCAGTCAACTAACCTAATTTGAAAAAAGGTCAGCAAAACATAAAGTATAAATACAGAACTTTCTCTCTCATTTAGACACACCACTCACTCACTCAAGTTCACATAAGAAAGATATAGAAGAGAATTTCGCTAGAGGAGAAAGAGAGAGAGTTGCAGAAGACCTACTATTTTTTGGGTTTTCCATTTTGTGATATTATATTAGTGACGAATCTATATTTGAGAAATTTGTAGGGTTTTCTCTTTTATGGTTTCTCAGAGGAAAATTATTGTGTCTATTGTGTTTTGATGTGCTTGTTATTCTTTCAGTTAAAGATCCTAATTAAATTAAAGTGCAAAGTCTAACGCCGTATCAAAGCTAACCCGAAAAGAAGGCATTGTGCAGCAATAGGAAACTAGGGATTCCTAGTTCAAGGTCATCTCTCCATAGATCATCAAAAAATGAGGGCTATGCTAATTCACCCTAGGAGGGTGCATATTTTGGAGGAAGCATAATCAAGTTTTGAAAATTTTTCATTTTTGACCTAGACACTAGTGCTGGGAGACAACTAGGGCATCGAGATTTTAGGATTTTCCTCCCTCAATTTGGAAAAAGAAGTACACTGGACAACTAACCTTGAATAGCCCCATATTCTTTTCCAATCATAAGTTTAAAATTCGTACTTTGGAAAATTAGGGTTTCTATGACAAACCCTAGACTAGCCAACTCCAGAACCAGGATGGGCATCTCAAATTGGTAAGACCTAAAATATCTTCTATTTCCATTTGAGGTTCTCATTTCAAAATGAATCACCACACCAAGCTTGAGGATAAGATTAAGGGAGCTGACAAATTCTGAGCATGGAAGTATAGGATGTAACACCCCGGTTTTGACCCCGTTTGCATTTAAAGTGTATGATGTAAATATTGTATTTAATCGAGGTGTGGAGCTCAAGGAAAAAGCCCCACCATAGATTTAGCATGTTGTAGTTCGGTAAGTAAATTAGATGCTGATGGTGTTTTGTGCTAGCTAGGCACATTATAATTTTACATCATGTAACTATGCAATTAATAAAATATACCACAGTCAGCTATGCCAATGTGACTGTTGAAGAGAAGGGGCATGATCTCACAAGGATAAGGGGGGGGGACCATTTAAACCTTTGGGCCAATGGAGAAAAGCCAAATGTCAAAGGGAAAACCCATAAAGCTATCAACTACCCCTTTTTTGTCTTTTGTGCCCCATCATTTAGGCAGTGGTTGAGAAATTAATGCATGGGGATGGGAAGAGTATGGGAGTCAAATTCGAATTTGGGGATCCACCCATTTTGGAAAAGTGTGTATTTGACTTGTTGGGCAAGTAAATGCTTGGAAAAGCATCCCCAAGCTAATTACTCACCCACACCCTTTCATTCTTCACCATTCCCATGGAGGTTGGGCACTCTCACCTAGGTGAAGCTTACTGAGCTCTTTCCCTCACACTTTATGCAGTTAAATCTTGTTGCCATAGCTGGGAAACCTGATTTTGTTTTGTTCAATGGATGGGAGAAGAGACCCGTGATTTTGGGGGTTTAAGGGGACGTTTTTCCCTCTACTCATGTGGCTGAGTTTGATGGGCATTTTTCCTCCACGATTTTGTGGTTTTCCTCATTTTCCCATGCCCAGAATTCGTCCATTTAGGTTGCTCAGTGGTTACAGAGCCAAGTCTTCCCGATTTGGAATTTTGGGGAGGTCATTTTTTCCCCCATGTCTCCCATAAACATTTTCTAAGTTCGTATTTGCGATTTGGGGATTTATGGTGGTCATTTTTTCCCTTGAAATGCCCATGGGTGATTTGTGAAACCATGTTTTCCTTCAAAGGGTTGTTTTCCCTTTCACTGAATAGTTTTCCATTGAAAAATATTTCCTTTCATGCCCGGCATGTGCATTTTGCGGTTGTGTGCATCCCTGTGTTGACTTGGTTGAGTAAGTCCAAGAAACCCATCTATTAATTGGTTTGCTTGGTTGAGGAAGTCCAGCAAACCTAGTTGTTATATGGGTGACTGAGTTGGGATTTGATTGGTTGGATTGGCTGAGTAAGTCCAAGGAACCTCCACATTTTTGGTTTGTTTCCCCCACGTAGTCTGTGAAACCCAATGGTGTGTTGGCTTGATTGTGGGTGTGTGGTTTTGCTGCATGTAAGCATGTTGTTCCCTTGTTCCTTGTGGAATCATGCCCGACTCAGGGGTGGTAGCATTGTTGAGAGATTGATGAGCACGCTGTCCTATGGTTGGGTGGAACGGTGCAGCGACATAGCTGGTTGCGAGAGGCATCAAGCTTCAATTCAGGATAAGTATTCTTGTGCTTTCTAACTCCTGCAACTGCAGTTTTTTTACAAATGACAATATGAACAATGTTGAAATGTGTTGAATGTATGTGATTGCTTCCACTATTTACTTATTGATGATTAGGAATTTTCATCTGTGTATGCTTCATTATTTAATGCATTTGTAAATTATCATGTTCATGGGGCTAGATTGCCCGCTTCCACAGTGTTAGTCACGTCCTCTCTGTGGTCAGAGGGGAGGGGACGTGACATGAAGAAACCAAAGGAAGTGTTCAATGTTGTGATGAAGCTTACAAATGAGAAGAATATATTGTTATAAACACCTTAAATGGGAGCAATTGAATATAAATCTCTCATGATTCAAAGAAGATTCCTCAAGCGATGAGGAATATATATAATCCAGAAGGATTCAAATCATGAAGAACCTCTTACCCATCTCAGCATTTGGATAAGAAATAATTTAGTTGTGAATGAAGAAGATTATGAAGCAAAAGAATCCAGTACATAAGGATTAAGAAGGAGTCTACCCACCAAACAAACAAATATAAGTATTCAATGATATTGTTTGGTTATGAATTTGTTTATATTTAGTTGGTGTACTATGCATGTTTATGTGTTTTCATTTATACTACTGAATTGCACATGATGGGTAAGAAGTCAATGATGTTTTTCTTGATTGAAACCTCTTTGCTAACATATTAGGAGTAGTACAAACTCTTAATAACATTGGGGTAGAAGACATCTAGAAGTTATTGTATGTGTACGGGATATGGATGAATGTTGTAGCATTGGCTAAGATAGTTGCATGATTGTGTGACATATATTTGCCACTATTAATATGTTTTGGAAATTATGATATGTTTCTAATCATCCAACTAAACTTGACTTGTAGATCATTCTGAAGAACAAGTAACGGAACTTCAAAAGAGGAACCTGAAGCTCCCCAGGTCAGAGACACCGTGGAGAAAGAAAGAGCTTCAGAAGAATATAAAGAGAATGGTAGATCCACCTAGAGAGATGAAGACCATCTTAGGCACAAGAAATCATCCAAGATGAAGAATATTATGACGAGACTTCCAAAGAAAGTAAGATGCCTCAGACACACTCCAGTTATGTGACACTGTTGAGATCCTTCCAGCTATGAAGGAAAGTCCATAATGTCTTCAATATGGATCTACAAGATCTAGGATGCATTAGATGGCAGCATCGAGGGATACAAGGAAAGATTCATAGCACGAGGCTTCTCACAGAAAGAAGGCATAAAATACGAGGAGACATTTGCACCAGCTGCAAGATACACTTCCATTAGATCCATACGTGTAGGTATGAGATGGGAGACACACTAGTTGGATATCAAGACAAAATTATTGAATGGTGTATTCGAGGAGGAAGTGTGTGTAGAGAATCCACTGGGAGTCGAGACACATGATAGGAAGACTCATGTGTGCAAATTAAAGAAGGCCTTGTATGAGATTAGAAGGAGCACATGGGATATCACATACAGTTACATGAGGAGCTTGAATATCACCTAGAGTGATGAAGGTCTTAACCTTTACTACAAGGTTGAAGATGAAATCCTATAGAGGATGACAACATCACAGATGGGTGGAAGGGGATATTTTCAACAAATTTCAAGATAGAGGATCTTGGTATCCAGTGACCTTAGATGGATATGTTGATGTAATTGTAACTTCGGAATGTATTCACTTGTATTTCTTATCTATTGTAACCTGATGTTTATTTCAGGATGTAATTATGTCATGTCATGCCCTGATGTTCCTATCGGGAGGATCTATAATGTAAACAAGTCATGTCAAGTCATTGTGGGTAACCCTCCTATTGTCTAAGGGTTAAATCCCCCACAGTTTCGGGGAACTAGGGTTATTAGACTCACCTAGTGAATTCAGCCCTAGTAGGGTTTGAGTCATGTTGGAAATTAGTATAAATAGAGAGGTGACCTCTCTATTTATCACACATCTCATCCACACTCAAGTGTAGCACATAGTTGAGGAAGGAGAAGACATTGGGGCTAGATAGAAAGAAGGTTACTGCTATTGGGAAATCATCTTACTGTTTTGGGTTTCGCTTTAGTGCTGATTCTATCTCTGAGGAAGTTGCGGGGTTTTCTCCATTTATGGTTTCCCTGAGGAAAAAAACCGTGTTCATTGTCTCTTGTGTTTGATTGTTGTGCTTGTTGTTCTCTCAGTTAAAGATCCTAATGAAATGCTAGCTTAATGTTTAAAATCTAACATGGTATCAGAGCTAACCTAAGAAGAAGACACTGTGCAACTATGGGAAATAGGGCTTCCTAGTTTGTGGATCTCTCTCCACATATTTTCAGCAAAACTAGGGTGGAATAACTCTCCTCGCTAGGGCGCATCTTTCTGTCAAAGCATAATCCAATTCTAAGGTTTTTCAGTTTTGGACCCAACACTGCTGCCAGGAATTAAGGATTTTCACAGAAGTGGAATTTTTCAGTGAGCCCAGGCCTGGATTGATCTCCTCCCCAAAATCGAAGTTAGGGATCAAATTCAAAGCATTTGGTTGGACAAAACTCTGGAAAAGAAAAACCCTAATCTACTCCTGAACCAGCACTACAAGATTTCAGCTCCAAATCTAGATCTGACATCTTTACCTGTTAAGATCTAAATATTTTGTACTTCCATTTGAGGTTCTTAGTTAAGATGTCTCATCATACCAAGATTGATGAAAATCTTGAGGGATTTGATAACTTCCAAGCTTAGAAGTATAGGATCTCCCTGGTCCTGGAAGAAAATGAGTTGGACTCCTATATCAATGAAGAGGTTCCAATTCCAGAGGGAGATGAGGCCAAGGCCTTACATAAGAAGAAGTTGGTTATGGAAAAGAGGATCATTGTAGATTCTATCAAGGATCACCTCATTCCTCACGTGTCCTCCCTCAAGACACCTAAAGCCATGTTTGATGCCCTAACCAAATTGTTTGAAGGGAAGAACATCAATCGGAAGATGACTCTAAGGAACCAGTTGAAGAATGTCAAGATTCAGAATGAGGAGACCATCCAGTCATATTTCACAAGGGTCTCCCAGATCAAAGAACAACTAGAAGCTGTAGGTGAAGAAGTGGAGAATGCAGAAATTGTGATGACAACATTGAATGGCCTCCCTAGGTCATGGGATTCTTTCATCCAAAGAATTTGTCCTAGAAAGAAGTTGGTCAAGTTCAGTAGACTGTGGGAACAATGTTCTCAAGAAGAAGGTCGGATAGCAACTCGAGAAGAAAATATTGGAAGTGAAGATCAAGCTCTCATAGTACACTCCAAGAAAGGAAGAAGGGAAAATCATCATCACCAAGGTAGGAATTCTCATCAGAAAAATAATTTTGTAAGAAGGGATCCATCCAGACTCAGATGTTATACATGCGATGAAATAGGACACTTCGCTAAAAATTGTCCCAAGAATAAGAATGGATCCAAGAAGAAGAGGAACTCCAAAGTAAGACATCATGCTCACATTGCTGAGGATGATGATCCTCCCAGGAAGAGAGTAAAACAAGAAAGTGAAGACTCTTCAAGTGAAGATGAATATGTTCTGATCTTTGCTCTCACGAGAACTGTCACTCATGGAAGCAAAGATTGTCTTATTGATAGCGGGGCTTCCAAGCACCTGACAGGTTTCAAGGAATGCTTTGAGAACCTATCCAAGCATAATTCACCCCATAAGGTGAAGCTTGGGTATGACTACCAATATCCCATAAAAGGTAGTGGTGAATCCTCCTACAAGCTAGACTCCAAAAAGTCTATAAAAATGAAAGATGTCTTGTTTGTACAGGGACTTAAGAAGAATATTCTATCCATACCAGCATTATATGCAAAAAGCATGAGGGTTGCATTTGTAGATGGCCAAGTCCTCATGTGGCCTAGAGGAAATACTATTGATGATGCAATAGTGATTGGAGAACAAGAAGGAGGTTTATACAAGATGAAAGGCCATCCATAATAAGCTATGGTCCATATCACAGTAGAGCCAAATGAACTTTGGCACAGAAGGCTTGCACATGTACTTACAGAGCACTACCACTTGCAAGCAAAGCTATTGAAGGTCTTCCAAAAATTCAAGCAAAACATGAAGGGGTCTGCAAAGGATGTACGAAAGGAAGGAACACAAAGAAGACATTTCCAAGTAGCGAAAGCAAAGAAAAAGGAATATTGGAAATCATCCACTCTGATGTATGCGGACCAATGTCATCAAGTTCACTAAGAGGGTATGTATACTATGTTTCTTTCATTGATGACTTTTCTAGGAAGACATGGATTTACTTCATGAAGAACAAAGATGAAGTTTTCGGCAAGTTCAAGGAATTCAAAGCCTTGATCGAGAACCACACAGAAAACAAGATCAAAACTTTTCAATCAGAAAATGGCGGAGAATTCACATCAAATGAATTCAAAGACTTATGCAAAGAATCAGGGATTAAGAGGGAGTTTTCCACTCCTTACAATCCACAACAGAATGGAGTTGTAGAAAGGAAGAATAGAACCATCATGGAAGCTGTAAGAGCAATGCTTCATGATCAAGATATTCCTATGCATCTATGGGCAGAAGCAGCTAGAACAGTGGTGTATCTACAGAACCGTACTCCACATAGAGTACTCGAGAACAAGAATCCTAAAGAAGTATTCTCCGGCAAGAAACTAGAAGTCAGCCATCTCAGAATATTCGGTTGTCCAGTGTACATACACATACCAAAAGAAAAGAGAACAAAACTAGATCCTTCAGGAAAGAAGGGTGTATTTGTGGGATACTCTGAAAGCTCGAAAGCTTACAGAATATACTTCCCAGGATTCAAGAATATTGATATCAGCAGGGATGTAACATTTGATGAAGACACGGCTTACAAAAAATATAGAAAGAGACCTGCTGAAGATACGGAAGAAGCAAAAGCACCCAGAATTCATGATACAACCATGAATGAAGAAATTCAAGAAGAAGATCGAGAATTTGAAAAACCACAAAGACCTGCAGATCCACCTCCAAAAAATAATCCTCACAAGAGGAAACCTGCTTGAGTACGAGAAGTTATCCAAGGTGCGGAAAGATATGGGGCTCCAAAAGAAAATCATAGAGAAAGAAAGAGAACCAGATCTTGCTCCGAATATGTAGCTTTACTATGTAATGTTATCAATAAAGAACCTTCCAAATATGAAGAAGTGACAGAACGGAAAGAATGGAAGGATGCTATGATCGAAGAGTATCAATCGATCATGAAGAATGATGTTTGGGATGTTGTCCCAAGACCAGAAGGGAA